>ML878100.1:0-10672 GCA_009831015.1 Picea engelmannii
GATATGAGATAAGTAAGATGTGCAACGTGAATTAATGCTAAGTTTTAATTTAGCATTAATTCTCCAAACATTAAATGTTAGTTCATAACTATTTCATAATCCATAGTCTATGACTCTCGTAGCATTGCTTAGTTTCCAACTGCCCACCTTCTGTCCACTTCTACTTGTTTACTTGCATGCAAGATCCCTCCACTTCCACCACTTGGTCATTTGCATGCAATTTCTTGTAAGTCTTGTGCATGTTATTCTGTAGCACTTCCCTCCCTTGCCGATCAACGAGAACATGGAATCCGAACATGGAATCCAATCAAGTCATTCTTAATTTTGCAGTGAGTATACACACTTGAATATGCACTCGAAATGGGCCTGGGTCTCATCTCAAAGAGACTGTGCGCTTTTTCTTATGCTGCTACTGCTTCTGGAACAACATCAATCTGCCGCATCAATCTGGGAAGGACGAGGCACAACATCATTCTCCCTGGCCGCTCCCTGGGGGCATTAATAGAGAGAATAACACAAAAAAGTTAATGGTATATTTTTGTGTAAGATTGAAATGAGATCTAAATTTTCTTTATATTTTTTAATATTTTTCCTAATTTATTTGCAGGCATAATGATTTCAGAGAGCTTAGAAGTCATGTAGTATGCTAAAAATGTAGTGTAAATACGACAAGTACCTGAACCAGTTGGTGCACCTTCCTCGCCTCTGCAATGACCTTAGGTGTGGGTATTCTGATGATCCCATTAGAATTGTTGGCAACGCATCAGTCAACCTGTTAGCAGTTTGATCTTTCTGAAGCTTGCCTCCCTTGTAGAGATTAGCAAGATTCGAACTACGGATCTCACTAAGCGAGATTTCAAAGGAAGTAAAGCTGGCGTTCAGACTGAGATCCACATTCTCTGTGGGTGAAATAACCCTTCTATCTCCAAATCCGTCCACCTCCTACAACTATTTTTTACATGGGCTGTAACTACATTGTTCACCAAAATGTCTCTGTCGCGCTCTCCTCGACCTCAATGCTCCAAATGCTCTAACTCTCCGACTTCGGATGGCTATTTGAGCCATGCACAGGTATACCACCTCTGCCCACTTATATGGGGAGTTACATTTTCGCCTCTCAATACATATATGAAGGTTCATCCCCTACCTAGTTTGTCACTTGCAACCGGATCCTGGCAATCAATTTCACCTCCAAATAGTTAAGGTCCCTATGTGGACATGAATGGATTGAAACTTTTAACGCTACACAACTACATTTTCATTACTGAATTTTTTATATTTTGATTCTCCAAGGGCTTTCACTCTGTTTATTTGACGAAGACCAACATTTAGCTATGTCGGGTTCTCGAGCATTCGGGTATACGCCGACTACTAAACACTAGTCTGTCTATCCATGGATATTATTTGTCTAATAGAGTTGTAAATTTCACTGTTTCCAACAATATCAATTTGTTTGTAAAATTGGCTGAATGGTTGTGCCTTCGTGTCTTCCTCCACGCGGTATCCATGCAATGATAGATATGACAAGTGGATAATCTTTTATTAAATGATTACCTTCTATTACTTTTGTTCTTAACAAATACAATTCATATTTAAAATAATTAAAATCAATCTTTGATTCATAAAAGTATTGTAAGGTGCGTTTATATTTTTCCAATCGAACTACAAACATAAATTTCAAATTTGATGTACATCAAGCCATGAAATTGCAAAATCCTTCAAAATTGAATGTCTCACCAATAGTTAGAGACTAACTATTAAAGAAGTTGCTAAAATTAAAGTGTTGTTCATAGGGTTGTACCAAATAACATAAGAGGTAGGCTCTCTGTTGCGTACTATGCGGCCCCCTTCTACAACCGTCACAAGGCCTGCACTAGATCTGGTAGATTCAGACTATCAATTGTTGTATAGATTAATTACGTGGAATGGATGCTTGACAACCAAAACAAAGAATTTACATGGGGCTCTTCAAAGTAGAAGATGGTTCATTTATTCTCTTGAGCTTTGAGAGATCTCTGAAGAAATTTTATCCTAAACTTCGTGAGGATATAAATTGGTCGAATGAATAAGAATTTGTAGGTAAATTATATTGTTGTCAGGCCCTTGACGATGCTTAGTGCCCTCAACCCTATGCATCACAGCTTATCACTTGTGTTGAAGCCATGACAATCAACGGATTTTTCGCAAAGAAGACAACACTAGGAAACACGACTGTCCTTCAATTTCAATTTACTAATTGCACAACAACTCCACGCCTTCACAACCAAATATTTTGTTTATAATGTTTTCAAAAGAATAAAAGAGTGCATATCTAAAAATTCGGCCTCACTACACATACAAACCTTTAGGTTTAGAGCCACCAAGTGAACTATTGAATAAATCATTAGAGTAAGGATCAAACAAGAAAGAAGCCAAAAGAATCGCCACCAAGTGAACTGGGAAAATAATACCTAGTGCAAGAGAGAGTAAAGACAACCTGATTTAGTCGTACCATTTCTTTATTATATTAGGAGTTCATGCTTTGATGACTCTCTTTACATTTCCTCTACCATTTACATTTATGCTATGGTCTTCAACCTTGTTCAACACTTGGAGGAGAAATGGAGATAAATCCATATCTACACTCATCAGGAGAAGCTTGTTAATTTGGTTGTTGTGGTAAGTTCATGTCAGAAGGCACTCAATGAAGCTACTCCATCAAGCTACTGAATAACACATTGCAGCTCAATCAAGTGAAGGCACTTAATCAAGCTACTGGATAACACATTGCAACTGCAGGGACTTTTTGCTCTACAATTCTGCTTGTTAAATTTTTTAATTTAATTGTTTGTGCAAAATTTTACAAATTTATTGTAAATTAGTAAATTCAACATTATAATGGTTAAAGTCTAATAAAATGTATTCTAAGAACTTGTTAAAATATTTTATTTAAATATCATTATAATAAAATTTTAAAATGTATAAATTCACTGTAATGTGAAAGTTTGAAATTTATAAAAGAGTTGTATTTAAGTA
Organism: Picea engelmannii; assembly: GCA_009831015.1. NCBI lineage: Eukaryota > Viridiplantae > Streptophyta > Pinopsida > Pinales > Pinaceae > Picea > Picea engelmannii. The sequence continues at coordinate 3,016 of ML878100.1, forward strand.
TTTTTATTTTTAAAAATTAATAAATTTTAAATAAAATAAAAATAAAAAATAATATAATTTTTTTAAAACAATAGTAAAAAATTTAATGATTATCAATGATTATCCATGTGAATTATAAAGTGAACTTTGTGACTGGATGGTAAAAAGTGAACTTTGTGACATGATGGTAATCATATTGCTTTCTAAATTCTATAGTAATTGTTTTTAAATCATATATGAATTTTGAATTTTTGTTAGAAACAAACATTTATTAACAAGTAATATTATGTTTTAAATTCTGTATTAATTATTTTGATATTGGTTATGAATTTTTTTTCTTTTTTCTTTTCTTGTGATATATATTTTATATGGTTTAGGTGGTGTTGTATATATTTTAAAAACTTTATATTTTGTTAAGAGATTATGCTTTTTTACAAACATTTTACAAATCAAATAAAATTTCATTTAAAGTTATTAATCAATTAAAAATTAAAAATATTTAATTTAAAAAAAATAATTTGATTTTAAAATGATTTAACAATTTAATCTTATTTATAACAAATTGTATCATCATATATGGGTTTCTCCATAAATAGATTATTCTTAATATCTTATTTGAATTTTTTTTGTTTAAAATGATGATCAATACATTATTAATATTCTTTGAGTTTTTCATTTTATTGGAGGATAGTATAGTTATTTACAAACTTATCTTAATAATAATAATACATAACAATGAAGAATTATTGTTATTACCGAGAACATCTTAGTATTTATTTTTGTAAGCAATAAATGTAATATCATAACAAACTTTCTTGTCTTTGAATATATATAAATTTAGTGGCCATCTTCTTTTTTCTTTAATTTTATAAATATTCCAATGTTCACAAATTCCATTTATTTCTTTTGGATCAACATATTTTCTCACATATATTATTCACTTATATATATTCATTACTCTTTTAATTTTTTAAAATTGAAAAACTAAAATATCTAATAAATATATTGCACTTTAAAGTCTATAATCTGTAATAAATATTTTAAGATAACAAATGAATATTTAAAGATATCAAATGAATCTTTTAAATAACAAATCTTCTATGTCTAAAATTGTTTTTGTTTGATTGGTATTGAATGTCAACCTACAAAACAAGTAATACTAGTATTTGCAAGTAATTGTTTTCATATCAGTTATGATAATTTTATTTTCTTTGTGTACTATATAATTTATATGGTGCTATATAATTTATATGGTTTAGGTGATGTTGTATATATTTTTAAAACAAGTCTTACTGGTATTTGCAAGTAATTGTTTTCATATCAGTTATGATAATTCTATTTTCTTCTTGTGCTCTATAATTTATATGGTTTAGGTGATGTTGTGTATATTTTTAAAACTTTATATTTTTAAACAGATTATGTTTTTTTACAAATATTTCTCAAACCAAATAAAATTCGACTCAAATCTATTAACAAATTAAAAAATAGAAATATTTAATTTCAAAAAATTAAAATTAAAATGATTTAATCTTATTTATAACAAACTGTATCATCATATATGGGTTTCTCCATAAATAGATTATTCTTAATATCCTAATTGGAAATGTTTTTGTTTAAAATGATGATCAATACATCATTAATATTCTTTGAGTCTTTCATTTTATTGGAGGATACTTTAGTTATTTACAAACTTATCTTAATAATAATAATACATAACAATGAAGAATTATTATTATTATTATTTTGAGTAAAAAAGGTAGGTCCTGTTATATTAAAGTTCATAATTACATAGTTCGGTTGAGATGCCAGCTGTCCTGCCTGTAGAGGAAACCGAGACAGCTGGCCGAGCCATGCCACTTATCAAAAAACAAAATTTCAGGCTGCCATCCTGCCCGAAGGAAACTAGGATGCATGGCCACCTTTACACCAAGTCTTGTTTTTCCTACGCTAACAGTAGCATCACTACAAGCTAAGTGAGCTATATCGCTGGTATGCAACAGAAGAAAAGAGTTTCTAACTGTGAGCATGTAAAAAACCTTTTAGCTAGTGTTCTTGATGCAGGGGCATCTCTCCACGTCATCCAACCGTGTCAAGCGCGTGCATTCAAGATGAAGAGAGGCGCAACCCTCATCTTTTAATTTGAATTGAATGTAATTAAATGTTGTAAGCTGGTGAGCTGTGAAGCCATGCCTTTGTGTAGGCTGTAGATAAGATCGGCCTTTAATGTTTGTAAGGCTGAGATCTAGATCCATATAGTGGACTAGACAGCTATTCAATGCAATTGAATAGGGTAGGTAGATTGGAAGGAAGCGCTCGAAGAGCCCCCTCAGGAAAAAGAGATCTTAGAGTATCTCATTTTGTAAGGAGAGGAATGAGTGTGTAGAGAAAAGAAGAGAGAGGATCCAAGACCTTGTTACAGACCGTGCTCAGGAACACCTTGTAAAAACAGGCATTTTCCGTTTAATATAAATAGAAGCAGTTTTTCCTGCATGTATTTCTGTGTTATGTGGATGTCTGTGAGTGTTCTTATATGCTGTATATGTATACTGTAGGTTTGCATTTGCAGGAGTGTGTCTGGTTTCAGATGAAGGTCTTTGAGGCTTCACACCAGGAGGGTGTGACAGAACACTGCAGGTTCTGATAGCCGTGCACAGAGGTTGCACTTCTGAATTCTGTGGGTTTAGACAAAGACGTGTTGCGGCACAAGAACTAGAGTCAACAACTCAGGAGAAAGACCTCAAGGTTGTTGAACACCTTGGAGGCAAGGCTGTGTATGAGAGACACAGTTGCAGACAGAATCTCTGAAGAGTTCTGTAGAGCTCTGCCAGGTGGGCATTGAGCATATGCATGGAGGAGCATTGAGGAAGAACTATGTTGTGAGTTCAAGAAGAACCATAATCACTAGAGGATTCTGAGAGCTCTGCCAAGTGGGCATTGGGCGGGTGCATAGGTGCACAGAAGAAGTACATAACTGTTGGAAGTTTTGGGAGAAGATACTCTGCCAAGTGGGCATTGAGTAGGTGTGTAGACAGGCGTAGAGAAGAGGAGAGAACTCTTTGAGTTCTGGAAATTAGAGGAAGAATCCACTAAAGGATCTTCACAGGGTTGTTGAACACCCTGCAGACTCAGCAAGGGGTTGCTTGAGTAGAAGGATAGCCAGGAGGGCATCCAAACATTCTCCATATGAAGGAGAAGAAAGAAGGATAAAATCCCTTAGGGGTCTGAGCGATTGAGAAGCTTAGGAGAGATAGCACTTTGTGTGCGTGAAGACTCTGCAGAGGTGCAAAATTCAAAGAATCCTTTGAGGATTTAGGAGTAAAAGCTCAGGAAGAACAACGTCGTCAGAGAGTGTAGGCGAGGACTCAAATTCATGGAGCTCACAGAGAAAGGGAGCAAAGGCTGAGGCCTTTGGCTTTTGAAATTCTCCCAAGGTTGGGAAGAAAGTGTGCAAGCTCGGGAGGGAGAACAACCGTCGTCAGATCGACTGGAGAAGGAGATCTAGACCGTTGGATCTTGATACAAAGACCCGACAGTCGTCGGATCTGTCGAGAGTTGCGAGGGAGTTAAGCCTTCATGAACAGGGAAAAGAAAATCCTGAAAGGATTTGACTTATCGGGATATCGACGTTCAAGATATCGAAGTTCTCGATGTCGAGAAGGTCGGGACATTCGAAGTTTCGAAATCCTGAGACTGAATCAGAGTCGTCCATTTGTGGAGACACGTGGAAATAATCAAGAGCCCGTTGACATTTCGCATGTCGGAATATCGGGATTCAGGAGGACGAGAGGACAACGACACTTGACTTCACAAAAGCACGAAATGATGAAGACCGTCCATCTGTAGGAGGACGCGTGGCATCGATCGAAGCTTCTGGGAAAGGTATCGATAGGAGAGTCACATCGGAAAATCAGGGATCGGGATATCGGGAATCCCGTGGACAAAGCGTCCTTGCATTTCGACATTGCGATGTCTGAAACCCCGATAGGAGACAAGGCTGTGGTCTTGGGAGATAGTGGTCATGTGGACCAGGGTATAGCCAGGAGGGGTTAAGGCAAGAAAGGCCATTTCGGGAGTCAAGAGGTCGAGAGGTCGGACTTTTTGATTTGGGAAATCCCGAAAGACATAAGGTTGCGGTCTTATGAGAGCTGGTCATGTGGACCAGGACTTTAGCCAGGAGGGGCTAAGGTAGGAAGGGTGCATCGACAAATCGGTGATCAGGAGATCACGGGGACAGAGGTTCGTGACATCAAGGATCACAAAACCCCAAAACCTAAAATTAAGTCAGGGAGTTCACGGTTGAATGCAGAAGGTCGTGAGGAAGTATAAGGACCCGTGGATCGGGTTTTCATCAGAGATTCCAGCAGGGAATCGAATGAGCTAATTCAGCTCAAAGGGGAATTTGAACGATCCTTAAGACCGGGAGGTCAGCGCAGAGACCCTGCAGGGTAGGCGTCTGCGTCAATTCTTATCCTCTCCTCCATTCTTTCCTCGCTTGACTAGAATTACGTAGACCTGTGCGCAAGTGGGGCATTGGCGTCTTGGGGATGCACTGGAGTAGGCAGCATAGATCATATCAAGGCGTTGATTTATGTGAATGGCCCTGAATATTTGGTCGTCCACCATGCTATGGATGTAAAAAATTAAGTCGAGGTGCTCCGGATGAAGGAGTGGTGGCTGGTCGGCCTCATCCTTTCATTCTTTTACATTGCCACCCAGGTGCTCTATCTGCCTAGTGCGTTGCGTGACTACCTCAGGAGGTTTGCTGGTCATGAATTCCTCTCTATTTCCTTCCATTCCTTTTTGGAATTCTTCCTCCATGAAGCAAGCTGTGAATTCCTCAGCTGGAGCATCCCTGGGATTGTGCACTGTTCTTGGAGCAGGGGTTACTGCATCCTTCCCAAAACAAGCGGGGGGGTTCCAATTGTTTGAGACTGTGAAGAGAATATTCTTTGTGTAGCTCTGGATGGATTCATTCAACGCAATCTCCTCAACATACACCATGGGAGGCATTCCCATTCTCCTGGACTTCCTGTTTTTTCTTCTGCTAGCTAGAGCCAATGCTTTTTCAAAATTCTTTTGCCGCTTCCAGCGTGAATCGACTGCATACCATGCGGTGCCTCTGTGAGGCCGCCCCCTTGCTCGTGGCATGCTTAGAAGTAAAGCTCCATCCCTGGTTTGCAAAGGTTCAGGCTTCGGCTCTGCAAACTTCGAATGCATCACAAATCCTCCAAGGCGGTTGATAAGGACGAAGGTGATAACTTTGGCCATTAAGGCTGTGGTCTTAATGCACTGATCGCATGTCCCGCTCGCTCGAGTGAGAGGCCTCATCATTGGTGTTCGTTGCCTGGGTTCACTCCCATTCATTTATGGCAAGGAGATGGGAGCTGGTGGCCAACATTTATGGCACCGCTCGACACTAATCCACGTGTCCTTCCCTCTCTGTGTGGCACCCCATCCGGGGAAATGAAGAATTATTATTATTATCCAGAACATCTTAGTATTTATTTCTTCAAGCAATGAATGCAATATCCTATCAAAATTGAAAATAGGTAAAATGGTGAACCTTCCTCCTTCTTCCATAGTGGTAGAGGCCCATGGTAGGGCTACCCTCTTTCACCGCTCCTATTCATTATGGTCACGGAAGGTTTAAGTCTACTCCTAAAAAAAAGCCATGCATAAGGCAGAATTACAGGGATCAAGGTCTCAAGGTTGGTTAAAATCCTTCACCTCCTCTTCGTTGACGACGTTCTCATAATGACCAATGACAGTCTACTTGAATGGAGGGAGATCTATGGACTCTTGAATATATTTTGTTGTGCCATGAGATTACATATCAACTGGTCCAAATCGACGTTCCATTACGCTAATATACAAGAGCAAAATTTGGATCAAGTTATGGACATCTTTCCTCATACCTTCATCCACCTATCACAAGGCTTCTATTACCTTGGCTACTTCATCAAAGCAGATCATTACAAGGCTTCATATTAGCACTGACATGTTTCTATGGTGGAAAAAAAAGTAGGACACTAGTGTAATAGATGACTCTCCATTGGAGGCCGCTACACACTCATCAAAGATGCCCTCGAAGGACAACCTCTATACTGGATGGCGCTTGCAGCTATTCCCACAATGGTCTTGGAAAAGCTAAGAAAACTCACCTATAACTTCCTCTGGTCGAGCTGAAAGGACCATCACAAGATGCACCTTTGCAACTGGGAAACACTGGAAAAAACAAAAATCAAGGGTGGATGGGGAATTATAAATATTTTCAAATTCAACAAAGCTCTGGCTGCCAACTCCCTCTAGCATGTTTTGACTACAAATGACATTTGGAGATCTGTCATTAAATATAAATACTTGCCTTACACCTCCGTCACATCTTGGCTTCGTACTGGATCCATTCACACAAGGGTTGCGTCTCAGATATGGAGGAACTTAGTGAAATCGACATTCTGGATCCAAAATTGGCTTTGCTGAAAGCCGAGCTTTGTCCATTCAATCATAATCAACAAGGATTGCATTACAGGACTCGACCAAGCATCATTCCTGTCACCTCAATTGATTTCACTATTAAATACAAAAAACACCAATTTTCTATTCCAAGCTGTGCATTACAATGATGTCAGGATCCCGGCAATCGGTTGGAAAATCGGTCACGATTTGGAGCTACCAACAGATCTGGCTATAGAGTGGGATAAATATTTCTTGGAGCTTACTCAAGCAGGCATATATCTTCACGATGTGGAGGATCAATTCTTATGGGCTGGAGGAGACAGTTTGGGCCACATCTCCGTAAAAATTTTATACTCTTCTATCACAAACAAAATCTGGAAAAACAACATTACAGGATGGCATAAGCACCTCTGGACTTGAAAATTACCACAAAAGATAAAGCTCTTTACCTGGTTAACTTTCGAAAACAAAATAAATATTTTGTAACTATTCTTTAACAATGTTTTGTAGTTTTAAATAAAGGAAACAAAACATTTGTCATTATAAGGTGGAATGGCTTCTATTCCCATGTTTAATTCAAAATCAATCAAACCATATCATTGTTTGTGGTCACAAATGTGTAGGAGTTCAAACCATAATGTCATTTTCAATCCCCWACATATTCCAYAGTTTAAAATGAAAAAGAGAGCTCCTATGAAAATAAATTGATTAAGGCATTGTACAATTAAAACTAACTATATTGATTAAGCTTAAATTCTAAAAAGGTCATATCTAATACTTCTTATCTTCAATTATTTTCAACATCTATACAATTAAAAACAAATAAATCTGCAAATAATTAGATAGTTAGATATCAATGAGAAAGTATTTTGAATTATTTCACTTTCAAAGTATAAGGCATGCACAAGTCCACTAACTTAATGCACTTTAAAAACTACAATTATGGACATAATGAATACACTTAAAACATTTCACATCCTTTAAATTTAAATTTGACAATAAAAAAATACTTATAAAATCTTTCTCAAGTTAAAATATTTAATAAAAATTTAGAATGGAGAAAATTTGATTTTAAAAACTTTTTTAGATTAAAAATAATTAAAATTTTTATTATATATATTATTAATATATTTATTGAAAAAACTTTTTTAAATTTAAAATAGTTCAAAATTCTATTATATATATTATTAATATATTTATAGAGTTTTACTTAAAGTTATAT
>WSFP011472242.1:0-17539 GCA_009831015.1 Picea engelmannii
TGGTTCATTTCATTACACAGAAGAACAAGATCTTCACACGTTCACTCGTGCTCGTCCACAGGTACATCCACTCTACAGATCTTCTTTCCCACTGCCTCACACAGGAGAATCATCTGGAGTCTTCTCGTCAACTCTATTGCTCAGAGAATTCTAATACATCATCTTCATTTATGTTCACATGAAAATGCACCCAGCACTTTGGGATTTCACACGTTCACCTTGTGCTCAGCCACAACCACGTCTAACTCAACATATTGCCTTTCCCACTTGATAATCATCTGGAGTTCTTCTCAACTCTCTGAATGGAGGAGGTCATATCTACGTTCCTAGCTCTGTCTCAAGCAGGAACCACGTACCCTTCTTAGGGGTTTTCTCTCAGGTTTGTAAGCTGAGAGAAAGACTCACATAGTTGCAATGATCCACATCTCATAGGTTTGTAAGTTGGAGAATGTCTCACATCGCTGCATTCATCAGCTAGGGAGTCATCAATACTCCCTCTCAACTAGGAAGGCATTCTTCATCAATTTGGTTTGGTAAACATGTTTGTAATCTGCTCAAGTGTAGGAAGGTATTGTATGTGTACAATTTTTCTTCTGCGTCATATCTCTGATATAAGAATATTTCATCTCATTGTGTTTCGATTCATCAGGAAACACTGGGTTCTCAAGGAGCTTTGTAAACGGTGCTTGGTTATCATCATAGGATCCATCTCATGATCAAGTAAGTCTACCAAAAGCTTGTGAAGCCATACTGCTTTTCACACTCAATGGTACATACTCTGCTTTTGTGGTATTCAAGACCACAGAGATTTTGTTTCTTGCTGCATCAGGAAACCATGGAAAACTTCATGGTAGAACATCAACCGGATGTGCTCTTCCGGTCCATTGTACTTTTTTCTCAATCTGAATCGACATATCCTGCAAACTCACGTTAACTCTGGAGGCATATCTCAGGCCATATCCAACTGTGTCTCGTATATATCTCAATACATGTTTTGTGGTTGTCTAGTGAGTCTGTCTCGGTTGACTCATGAAATGACTAAGAACATTCACTGCATGGCATGAATCAAGTATGGTGTTAACCAAATACATCGGTGATCCAATCAGTTGTGGATTAGACTCGTCTGAATCATCATCTATCTTTTTTTTCAATCCATCACGGTGGATTTTGCATTTTGTCATACTGAACTTCTTTAATATTTCCACTGTATATTTTCCTTGACTCGAAAAAATCTCATCGGTCCTCTATTATACTTCTTGTCCCAAGAAGTAGTGCATCATACTCAGATTCTTCATCTCGAATTCAGAAGTCAAGGATTACTTGTATCCAACAACAAGACTTTCTGAATAAGTCATCAAAATCAGGTTCTCGTCACCAACACTGTAATAATATAGGTTTTGATCAACAACACTCTTGATGAAATCCAAGCTCATCAATAGTCTATCTATCTGATATAGTTTCCAACTCATGGATGGTAGTACGAATGGAAGTGTATTGGGTTTACTGGATCAAGTGTCTCATCATAGACAACTCCCTATGTTTGTGAGAAACCTCTGGCTATAGATCTTGTTTTATATTTCTTGACACTTCCATAAGCTGCATGCTCAATCTTATAGATCCACTTGGAAGTTACTAGAGACTTCTCTCCTGGTCCCTGAATAATATCTTATACGTCATTCTTTAAGATATACTAGTATTCTTCTGTTATGGCATCTTTCCATACATGTTCTCTTGTTTCTCTAAGACAAGGAGGCTCAACATCAATGAAGTGGCTCATGACTGAAGGATAGATCGAAAATCTCTTTTTATTTCTCGGGATGTGCCTTGAGAGGCTTGTATGTTTCGCTGCCTCTTGCAGAGTGAGTCTAGGTAGGCATTTTATGCCCTATTGCAATATCTCTGAGCATATCAACTGGAGCAACTGGAATAGTGTATGTCTCCCTCTGAACTGCTTAAGGAGAAGGTATTGTCTTACTGTCAATCTCCATCTGAGATTCTTTGGATCTCTGAAAGACTATCTCTTCTTCAAGGACAACGTCTCTACTTGTCTAGATCTGTCTCTGACTATGTATGTCAATCTGGAATGTCTTTGAGGATTCATTGTATCCTTTCTTTCTAAAGGATCTAGCTTGGACTTCTTCTCTTTGGGTACATGAAAATACACTGGGCACCTAAATAACCTGAAGTGTTCAATCTCATACTTCATTTCGGTGAAGAATTCTTCGGGAGTTATGTTTTTCAAAGTCTGGTGAAGACTCTTGTTATGCACATATACTGTGTCATGCATGTTTTTGCCCATGGAATCATAGAAGGATTTTGATCATGCATTATTTGGTTGCCACAATGGTGGTTCTATTCTTCCTCTTTCTCAACTAGTTTTGACTCCCTCTGAGTCAAGTGACTCCCTCTGAAGGATAAACATCTTCCTTTGTTCTTAACCTGTCTGGAACAAGAAGACAAGAGGAACCAAAACAAGAATATCTCCTAAAGGAGAATAATGAGTACATCTCTAGAATCAAAACAATTTAAGGATTGTTGTCACAACTACAACCCCTACTTGTAATGTAGCAAAATTTAGAAATATAGATTATAGGAATGACAATTACAATAATCAATCTTGGAGTCTTCACTTCCAATGTGTTGTTCCTCTGAGTGCACCGAGATCCCTTTGGATCCATGACTTCAACAAACGTTCCTTCCTCCTGCAATTACACTTATGGAAATGATACAAATAATATATATACAAATGCATTCCTGAGGGTGTTGATATGATTTCTCTGATGGCACCTGGTTGATTTCTATCCTCTAACGTCTTCATGAAGAAGGTAGTCACAGTGTCACCCTTTTGTATTAACCATAACAAGCCTTCCTCTGAAGTCTTGTCTTCTAGGAGCTTGAAGTTGCTTGATCCATCAAGCTTATCTTCCATCATAGTTTTTGTTCATAATAATTTTAGATTCTTCACAAACCCTTGTCAACTAGGCTAGAAAACCTAACTGGTAGGCTAGGATAGCACTTTTAGGTTTTATTGGACTTATGGCTGCCAACAATAAGCCTTTGAAGTATAGAAGAACATTGGTGAGCTGAAGAGCTCCTTCAATGAGTTGCAGAAACACAATTCTGAATTTTTCTGCAAAATTTAGCGAAACCTTAGAAACCCTAAGAGCCAAAAAATCAAAATGTCTGAAAATGGAATCTGAGATTTGTTGGAGATGCGTTGAAGGAGGTTGTACCCTCCTATGTCCTTTTTAACCCCAGCGTCCAAGTTTTGAGTGTTGAAAACTCTCAAAAGAGAAGGTCGTACGAAATTTCTAGAAGCCCTGGGAGGGTCGTACGGTTTCTGCAAATGTGTGAGAGAAAGGTTGGAAAATGCTTGTGCAATTGGATCTTCAAGACCTATGCTCTGATACCACGTTGATTTTTCAATAAGCTAGGTTAAGCATGAAGTTCATTCCATTTTAGCATTTAACTAAATCATAGACAATAATGTTGCAGCAACCAAGATCACAAGAAGAAACACCATGCAGAAGCACACAAGAAGTATCCTAGGAAACCCTTATCAACAAGGGAAGAAAACCCAGCCAAATCCTTTGTTATATTCTTCAAGAGAAAGACCATCACCACCAAGAAAGACCTAGCACACAAGAGGGTGCTCAAACCTTAGAAGACTAGTGCCCAAGAGAGGTGCGCACTTTTCCCAAGTAAATGCACTTGCTTAAATTTCCAAACTCACATGAAAGATGTGTTTCCTCAATGGGGAATTTACCTTTACTTATACTAACCTAAACTTATCAACAGAAGTGTCTATTGGCACAATAGGGTCGACCTCACTAGGTCACATTATTATTATTATTATTATTATTATTATTATTATTATAATTAATATTAACCAGATTAATTATCTTTTACATTTATTATTAATCACATTAAAGGGGGGGCGACCTGTACCCTATACATAACAATTAGGGTTACAGGCAGGTCTGACTCTTGAACAATATATAGCAAAGGATCTGATACACCCACTAGTGCTCATCCACTAGGAGCACATCCATAAGGATGTCATATCTCTAATTCACCACATTACACAGAAGAACCAAATCTTCACACGTTCACCTATGCTCATCCACAGGCACGTCCACTCTACAGATCTTCTTTCCCACTGCCTCACACAGGAGAATCATCTGGAGTCTTCTCGTCAACTCTGCTGCTCAGAGCAGGCTAATACATCATCTTCATGTATATTCACATGACGATGCACCCAACACTTTGGGATTTCACACGTTCACCTTATGCTCAGCCATAGGCATGTCTAACTCAACAGATCATCTTTCCCACTGGATAATCATCTTGAGTTCTTCTCAACTCTCTGAATGGAGGAGGTCATCTCTACGTTCCTAGCTTTGTCTCAGGAAGGAACCACGTACCCTTCTTAGGGGCTTTCTCTCAAGTTTGTAAGCTAAGAGAAAGACTCACATAGCTGCAATGGTCCACATCTCACAGGTTTGTAAGATGGAGAATGTCTCACATAGTTGCATTCATCAAAAAAAATCAACATGGTTTCAAAGCGGTTCTTGAAGAAGACATATGCACAGTGAAAAGAAAAATTTGACAATCATGGGAACTTGTAGACTGCTAAGAGAGGGTCGGACCTTCTACATTTCTGTGTTGAAGTTCGAAAGCTGATCGTGGGCCTATCAAACGTGGCCAAGCTCTATGAGGAGGGTCGACTGTCCAAATAAGATGGTTGCGGGCTTGGGGAACAAGCTCAACCATAAACCGCAGGTTGATTGAAGCCACCGCAGCAGGGAAGATCCCTAACTACAAACCAGTGACATCACAGTTATGGAGACTTGTGGCCAAGTCTAAATTTTGAGTTATATCTCTGTAAGGCTGTCATTTTGTACTTGTATTTACTTCTTGCTGGAACATAGTATTTGTTGTGTTACAAGGGACTTTGCTAGCATAAGAGATATGTTTGTTCTCTTAAAGCTTTTATAAAATCAGATCTGGGATATAGTGTGTTTTCATGGTTTTTATCCAACAGAAGGTTGTCCTATTGCTCCATATTGTCATCTTTTGATGTCATATATTGATGCAAGTAATCAATGGTGGTGTTGGTGTATATCCCAACGAGCATAAAAGGATGTTGTTGATGTCTTGCCTATGATGTTCCATCTACTCTTGAAAGTCTCTCCACAGGAAATTATAATCGCTTGCCTAAGTGCATTGAAGATATTGGTAAGCAAACAATGTTTGTTGAAGAAGAGCGAGAACTACCCTTGCCTAAAATGAACACACTGCTACAATAACAATTGTTGAAAGTATTGTTGATTTTTCATAAGCATTAGGTTAAGCATGAAGTTCATTACATTTTAACATTTAACCATAACCATAAATGCTACGGCAACCAAGATCACAAGAAGAAGCACCATGCACAAGAACACAAAATGTATCATGGGAAACCCTTCTCAACAAGGGAAGAAAACCCAGCCAAATCCCTTGCTACAATCTTCAAGAGAAAGACCTTTGCCACCAAGAAAGACCTACCACACAAGAGGGTGCTCAAACCCTAGAACTCTAGCGCCCAAGAGAGGTGCGCACCTTTTTCCAAAGAAGTGTACTTGCTGGAATTTCCAAACTTGGTTGAATGATTGTATTTCCACAATGGGAATTTTCCTTTACTTATATTAGACTTGTCCTATCAACTGAAGTGTCTATTGGCTCAACAAGGTCGACCTCTCTAAGTCGTATTATTATTATTATTATTAATTATCTTTTACATTTAATATTAAACATATTAAGGTGGGGAAGACCTGTACCATTTACATAACAATTAGGGTTACAGGTAGGTTTGACTCTTGAACAATATATAGCGAAGGATCTGATACACCCACTAGTGCTCATCCACTAGGGGCATATCCATAGGGATGTCATAGCTCTAGTTCATTGCATTACACAGAAGAACCAAGTCTTCACACGTTCACTTGTGCTCGTCCACAGGCACGTCCACTCTACAGATCTTCTTTCCCACTACCACCAACGGGAGAATCATCTGGAGTCTTCTCGTCAACTCCGCTGCTCAGAGGAGGCTAATACATCATCTTCATCTTTGTCTCATGACGATGCACCCAACACTTTGGGATTTCACACGTTCACCTTGTGCTCAGCCACATGAACGTCCTAACTCAATAGATCGATTTTCCACTGAATGATCATCTGGAGTTCTTCTCAATTCTCTGAATGGAGGAGGTCATCTCTACGTTCCCAGCAATGTCTCAGGCAAGAACCATGTACCCTTCTTAGGGGATTTCTCTCAGGTTTGTAAGCTGAGAGAAAGACTTCACATCGCTGCAATGACCCACACCTCACAGGTTTGTAAGATGGAGAATGTCTCACACAGTTGCAATCATTAACACTCCCTCTCAGCGAGGGAGGCATTCTTCATCATGCCAAGTCTCATACAAATGTACTCTGAATTTTGATTTTGGTTGGAGTCATCAATACTCCCTCTCAACTCGGAAGGCGTTCTTCACCAAGTCTGTTTGGTGTAAATGTCTGCAGTCTGCTCAGGTATAGGAAGGTACTGCAAGTATAGGATTTTTCTTTTGCATCAAGTCTCTGACATAAGGATATCTCATTGTGTTTCAATCTAATAGGAAACACTAGGTCCTTAAAGGAGCTTTATACATGGCTCTTGATTATTATCATAAGATTCATCTCATGGTCAAGTAAATTTGTTAGAAGTTTGTGAAGCCACATTGCTTTGCTCATTCACTGCTATATGCTTGCTCTCTGTGGTACTCAAGGCCACAGAGTTTTGTTTCTTGCTGCACTTAGGAAACCATGACAATCTTCATGGTAGAACATCAATCAAATGTGCTCTTTCGGTCCACTGTGCATTTTTCTCAGTCTGAATCGTCATGTCATGTAAACCCAAGATTATACTGGAGGCATTTCTCAAGCCATATCTAATTGTGCCTTGTATATATCTCAATACATGTTTTGTTGTTTATCTAGTGAATCTGTCTCGGTTGACTCATGAAATGACTAGGCACATTTCACTGCATGGTATGAATCAAGTCTGGTGTTGACCAGATACATTAGTGATCCAATCAGTTGTGGATCAGTCTCGTCTGAATCATCATCAATCTTCTTCTTTAAATCCAAGACGGTGGATTTTGCATTCTGTCATACTGAACTTCTTTAATATTTTCACTGTATATTTTCCTTGACTCAGGAAGATCTTCTAGGTCATCTGTCATACTTCTTGTCCCAAGAAGTAGTGCATCATACTCAGATTCTTCATCTCGAATTCAGAAGTCAAGGATTACTTGTAACGACAATGCCTTCTGAATAAGTAATCAGGATCAGGCTCTCGTCACCAATATAGTAAAGATATAGGTTTGGATCAGCAACACTCTTGCTGAAACCCAAACTTATCAAGAATCTATCTGTCATATATAGTTTCCAACTCATGGATGGAGTTACGGATGGAAGTGTATCAGGTTCACTGGATCAAGTGTCTCATCATGAACAACTACCTCTGTTTGTGAGAAACCTCTAGCTATAGATCTCGTTTTGTATTTCTTGACACTTTCATCAGCTGCATGCTTGATCATATAGATCCACCTGGAAGTTACCACAGACTTCCCTTTCTGGTCCCTGAATAATATCTTATGCATCATTCTTTTAAGATATACTGATATTCTTCTGTTATGGCACCTTGTTATATTGGTTCTCTTGTTGCTTCTCTAAGACAAGGTGTCTCGGCATCAATGAAGTGGCTCATAATTGAAGGATAGCTTGAAAATCTCTTTTTCTTTCTCGGAATGTGCCTTGAGTGGCTTGTATGTTTCTCTGCCTCTTGCATAGTGAGTCTAGGTAGGCATTTTGCGCCCTACTGCAATATCTCTGAACATATCAACTAAAGAAACTGGATAACCTGGAGTAATGATTGTCTCCCTCTGAATTGTTGAAGGGGGAGAAGGTGTTGTCTCACTGTCAATCTCCATCTGAGATTTTTTGGTTATTTGAAAATTGTCTCTTCTTCAAGGATAACTTCTCTACTTGTTTTGTATAATGAACAATTTAAGTATGGTTTGGACTCACGTACCAGGGAGAATGGTCCAAGTCTTTTGAGAGTCATTGTACTAGGAATAATATCCTTCATTTATTTTTAAAAAAATGCAATCAACTATAAAATTATAAATCAAATGATTTACGTAGATTGTAGCCATGTCCTTTTTAGAGGAAGTACTTCTCGTCTCCCTTTTCTTCACTTACTTGAGGTGGATCTAGATCAATGTTAGCAGTAGAAGCATATTGTCTTCCCTTCTTCCTGGTTGGACAATTTCTTGCAATGTGTCCATACTTGTCACATCTGAAGCACTAAATTTCTGAAGCATCTCTTCTTTGATGACTTGGATTGAATGGGGGATTTTCACCTTTAAATGTTTGCCTGAAATTTCTTTGGAATCTTCCTCCCTTCTTTGTATGAAGTGCAAGGGCATGCTTTTCTTCTGAAGAATCTTCCACTCCTCTGTTTCTAGGTCTAAGTTCTTCTTGAGTGCAATCTGTCCATAGTCGATCAAATCTTGGTAGAGCTTCTCTTCCACTGATACTTTGAATGAAGGGCTCCCATGATTTTGGAAGATTCTAGAGAGTGGTTAAGACAATTTCTCTATCAGACATGATTTCCCCAATGGTCTCTAGTTGTTCTTTAATTTTTGATATCTTCATAAAGAAGAGTGCAATTGAGTCACCCTTTGTCATCTTGATGCTTTGAAGTTGGCTCTTTAAGGTAAGAGCTCTGAGAATGTTGTCACTTTCAAACATTCCTTTTAAGACTTCATACATATCATAGGATGTCTTCAGATTGGCAATACAAGGCAAGGTGTGATCTCTTATTGAGTAAATGATTATTTTTCTTGCTCTGAAATCATCTTCCTTTCTAAATTTGTAGCAGTGTCTGGTAGGACTTTAGTTGTCACATCCAAGAGATCGTCTTCTTCAAGAGTGACTAGAAGCTTTGATTTCCAGGGGCTGAAGTTGCTTGCTCCATCAAGCCTATCTTCTACCAAAGTTTTTTTCTTCATTTGATTTGTTTCTTCAAATTCTAGAATAATATTCTGTAGGAAATTTCAGCACCCACGAAACCCTAGGTCCAAAAATCAAAATTTCTCAGAATTTTGTTTTGAGAGCTTCAGGAGATGCGCTGGAAGAGCTCGTACTCTTCTATGCAAGGAATAGCCCCAACGTCCAAGTTCTAAGGGGCTGAAACACCCAAAAGAGGAGGGTCATACGGATCTTCTGGAAACCCTAGGAGGTTTGTACGGTTCTACAGGAGAGTAGGAATGACTGGTAAAGGATGAGACTTGGTAGATGCTTATGCAATTTGTTCTTTCAAGACCTATGCTCTGATACCATGTTGATTTTTCATAAGCATTAGGTTAAGCATGAAGTTCATTCTATTTTAACATTTAACCATAACCATAAATGCTACAGCAACCAATATCACAAGAAGAAGCACCATGCACAAGAACACAAAATGTATCATGGGAAACCCTTCTCAACAAGGGAAGAAAACACAGCCAGATCCTTTGCTATAATCTTCAAGAGAAAGACCTTTGCCACCAAGAAAGACCTACCACACAAGAGGGTACTCAAACCCTAGAACTCTAGCGCCCAAGAGAGGTGCACACCTTTTGCCAAAGAAGTGTACTTGCTGAAATTTCCAAACTTGCTTGAATGATTGTATTTCCACAATGGGAATTTTCCTTTACTTATATTAGACTCGTCCTATCAACTGAAGTGTCTATTGGCTCAACAGGGCCAACCTCTCTAAGTCATATTATTATTATTGTTATAATTAATATTAATATTAATATTAATTATCTTTTACATTTAATATTAAACATATTAAGGTGTGGTCGACCCGTACCCTTTACATAACAATTAGGGTTACAGGTAGGTCTAACTCTTGAACAGTATATAGCAAAGGATCCAATACACCAACTAGTGCTCATCCACTAGGGGCACATCCATAGGGATGTCATAGCTCTGATTCATTGCATTACACAGAAGAACCAGGTCTTCACACGTTCACTTGTGCTCGTCCACAGGCACATCCACTCTACATATCTGTTTTTCCACTGCCACTGACAGGAGAATCATCTAGAGTCTTCTCGTCAACTCTGCTTTGCAAAGGAGGCTAATACATCATCTTCATCTTTGTCTCATGACAATCCTCCCAGCACTTTGGGATTTCACACGTTCACCTTGTGCTCAGCCATAGGCACGTCCTAACTCAATAGATTGCTTTTCCACTGGATAATCATCTGGAGTTCTTCTCAACTCTCTGAATGGAGGAGGTCATCTCTACGTTCCCAGCTCTGTCTCAGGCAGGAACCATGTACCCTTCTTAGGGGCTTTCTCTCATGTTTGTAAGCTGAGAGAAAGACTTCACATCGCTGCAATGATCCACATCTCATAGGTTTGTAAGCTAGAGAATGTTTCACATAGCTGCAATCATTAACAAGTATCTCCACCAAAAGAAATGTCTAGTGTAATTGTATCTGATGATAGAGAAGTATTGTTTGTTGAAAGGGAATTCAAAGTTCAGGTTACATTGGGTTATCGTGGGCATATATATCTTTGGAAAACACTTCATCTAGAGTTGCTTGTAGGTGAGAGGAATGGACCGATGAAACTTACTGAACCACAAAGGTTTAGTATTGGAAATAATTTGGAACACAGAATGGCTAAGGCAGAAAATCCATTTGCAATATTATATTCTGATTTGCACAAGCTTTGTATTGCATTATTAATAGATATCGTGATAAGACAAAGGAGTCAACTTTGGTCATCCTCAGGTCCATGCCAACGGAGAAGCCAATACTAGTGGGATGAAGACTCCTGGTATAAGAATCATGAACTGGTTGGATCGTATTAAATATATGGAGGGATATCTCTTGTAACATACATACTCGTTTTTTGGAAAGTTCAGGGAGCGTTCAAGACTAACGGTCGCCTTTGCCAAACTGAGGATGATATTATTTTAAAGCACCCTGGAAATGATTCTTATACAAACTTTGAATAAGTTATGTGGCAGAATTAAGGCTATGTCAGCAAGAACGACGAAGGAGTTCTTCTCTACCTCGTTCTTCTCGGGAAGACCAAAAGTAGCTACAAGGTTGATGGAGAAACCTGTATGGTACAAGATGGCTACAGGGGAAAACGAGTATGTTTATAGAATGTAGCAGTGGCAGGTGGCCACAGGAAGCTACAACAACATAATTTGCCTCCTAGTCCATAGTAAACAAGCAGGGATTATCTTTACCCATCATGACATTGGAAAGCAAGCAAAATCTTCATTGGTGTACACTCTCAGGTATGCACTTGTATATATATTATTTCGATCATTGTCATAAGGGTACTTGCAGGAGGAACCCTTGGTGCAATCATGGACCTAGAGGGATCTCAGTGCATTCAGGAGAACAACACATTGGAAGTGAAGACTCCGGGTTTGATTGTTTTTAATTAGCATGCCTCTAATCTACATTTCTAAGGTTGTTGCATTACAAGTAGGTATTGTCGCTGTGACAACAATCCTTAAAATTATTTTGATTCTAGAGATGTACTCATGAATCTCCTCTAGGAGATATTCTTGTCTTGTTTTCCTTTCGTTTGTTTCCTTGTTCTAGGTAGGTTAACAACAAAGGAAGAAGGTTATCCTTCAGACTTCAGAGGGAGTCAAAACTATTTGAGAAAAAGGAAAAGACAATATCTTCTCCCCTTTTGTAGTTTAGAGGGAGACAATCATTGATCAAGTTGCTCCAATTGTTATTCCCAGAAACATTGCAAAAAGTCATGAAAGGCCTATCTAAACTCGACAAACTCTACAAGGGGTAGAGGGACATGCAACCGATGGAAGTGTCAAGAAATATAAAGCAAGATTTGTAGCCAGAAGATTCCCACAAACAGAGGGAGTTGTCTATGATGAGACATTTGATCCAGTAGCTCAATACTTCCATCTGTACTATCATCCATGAGTTGGAAACTACATCAAATGGATGTAAAGATAACCTTTCTCAATGGTGAGATTGAGGAAGAAGTTTACATCAAGCAGCTAGAAGGATTCGTGATATACGACAAGAAATCTGATGTGTACAGGTTGAAGAAAGCCCTGTATGGACTAAAGCAAACACCTCGTTCTTGGTACCAGAAGATGGATGGATTCTTGATGAGTTTGGGTTTTAGCAAGAGTGTTGTTGATCCAAACCTATATTATTACATTGCTAGTGACAAGAGCCTAATTTTGGTGACCTTCTCAGGAAGCCTTGTTGTTGGATACAAGCAAGCTTGACTTTTGATTTTGAGATAAAGGATCTAGGTATTGTGCACTACTTCGTGGGACAAGAAGTATGTCAGAGGATCGATGAGATTTTCCAGAGTCAAGGAAAATATACAATGGGGATATTAAAGAAGTTCAGTATGACAGAATGCAAATCCATGCCTACACCGATGGTGATGGATTTGAAGAAAATGAATGATGATGATTCAGACGAGATTGATCCACAGTTGATTGAATCATTGATGTATCTGGTTAACACCAAGACCCGATATATGTTATGCAGTGAATGTACTTAGTCAATTCATGAGTCAGCCGAGACAGACTCACTGGATAGCAGCAAAACATGTATTGAGATATGAGCTTGTAAGGATATGTTGATTGGGCAGGGAGCGCAGTGGACCGGAAGAGCACGTCCGATTGTTGTTTTACCTCGGGGTCTGCCATGGTCCTGGTGCAGTAGGAAATAAAGCTATGTGGCCTTGAGTATGGCAGAAGCAAAGTATATAGCATTGAGTGTGGCAGTCCGCGAAGCAGGGTGGCTTCTCAAGCTTCTGACAAATTTATTTGATCATGAGATGGATCCTATTATTATTTATTGTGATAACTAGAGTTGTGTGAAGGTCTCTGAGAACCCTGTGTTTCATGATAGATCGAAACAAGTTGAGATAAGATATCATTATATCAGAGACATGGTGCAAAGGAAAGCAGTACACATGCAGTACCTTCCTACACATGAGCAGATTGCAGATATCTTCACCAAACCGCTTGCCAAGACAAAGTTCGAGTACTTTCGTGAGAGACTTGGCCTGGTGGAGAATACCTCCCTAGCTGAGAGGGAGTCTTGATGACTACAGCCAAGACGAAGTTCGAGTACTTTCGTGCGAGACTTGGCCTAATGGAGAAAGCCTCCCTAGCTGAGAGGGAGTGTTGATTATTAAAGTTGCGTGAGACATCCTCTAGGAAACAGACTGAGTGAGTCGACCTGTGAAGAAGCCCATGAGTTGGGTGTGCCCATGAGATGGGTGTGCAGTTCCTCTCTGAGACGAAGATGGAATGTTTTGTGCCCCTGTGTGGGGTGAGGAAGTCCATGAGTTGGGTGTGCCCATGATATGGGTGTGGTTCCTCTCTGAGATGGAGATGGAACATTGTGTGCCCCTGTGCAAGGTGAGGAAGCCCATGAGTTGGGTGTGTCATTCTCTCTGAGACGGAGATGAAACAATGTATTGGTCTCCTTTGTGCAGAGAATTGAGATGATGTGATACTCCAGATGATTCTCCTGTGAGACGCAGTGAGATAGAGATCTGTTGAGTAGGATGTGTTTGTGGTTGAGTACAGGTGAACGTGATCCTAGTGGCTGAGCACTAGTGAGTGTGTGTCCAGATGATTCTCTTCTGAGACGCAGTGAGATAGAGATCTGTTCACTTGGACGTCCATGTGGCTGAGCACAGGTGGGCGTGCCTCTAGTGGCTAAGCACTAGTGGGTGTATGAGATCCCTTGATATATTGTCTAAGAGTCAGATTTATCTGTAACTCTAATTGTGATGTAAAGGGTACAGGTTGGCCCCACCATAAAGTAAAAGTTAATTAATGTAAAAGATAATTAATATGGTAATTATTAATTATATTTTGAGTTATTGAGGTCGACCCTATTTTGCCAATAGACACATCATTTGATGTGATAAGTCTTGTATAAATAAAAGTGAATCCCCATTGAGGAAACACACTTAACATTGTGTCATCTCATGATTTCAGAAGTTGTGGTCTAAAATTATGAAAATTACAGCACCCTCTTATGTGCTAGGTTTGGTGATGGTGTGGGAGGTCTTTCTCTTGAAGAATATAGCAAAGGATTGGTTGGGTTTTCTTCCCTTGTTGAGAAGGGTTTCCCAAGACACTTCTTGTGTTCTTGTGCATGGTTATTCTTCTTGTGATCTCGGTTTGTTGCAGTAGTTATGGTTCAAGTTTATGCTAAACAATAAGAAAATTAAAAATACATCAACTTACCATAAAATCAACAATTTTAATGAATCATGCTTGTTCTATATATACTTCTTTTGATTCTACAAAAACTTCATAGTCTCTATAGGATATACTTGGTGTTTGAATACCAAGTCTTTAATATGAAAAGTTGAGTCAGACTTCAAACAAATTATGCTTCCTATCAAGGTGGCTTCATTATCCATTGACCAAGTCTAATGTGAGTTCTATTCTAATGTTTGGTCATCTTTAGAGCCTTCTGCTCCTCGTGATCTGTCTCCATATGAGAGGTTTTGTATCTAGCAAAAGTAGCTTCTTCTTCTTCTTCGGTACACGGATGTATACGGTCATATATACAACTTGGATAGTCTGCTCCTTGTCTCATCTAATATATATTGCCTCCTGCAATGGTTACTATAGCTCCCTCGAGGTTATCACCTGTGACCTGCTCAAAACAAGAACAACAAGGGAGAAACACTAGACAAGAATAATAATCTTTATAATAATAATAAAACAATAGCAAGAACAATCGTCACAGTAGCTCCTTTAGAGCTATCATTTGTGACCTACCTGAAACAAGGGTAAAAAAGTAAGAAATACAATAACAAGGAATGAGATAAACACTCTTCTAGTGTTGTGATCAATCATTCCTCCATGGTAACTTGGAACCAAAACAAGAAGTTTCTCCTAGAGGAGATGTTAGTTATATCTGGTAGATGATTACAATAAGCACTTATGTCAATAATGCTCACATGCTACCAAGTATAAAACTTTTCAAAGATTGTTATCACAACTATAGTGTTTACTTGTAATGAGGCAATTATCAAACTTGACATGTGCAAATTTTAATCTTATCAACTTAATCAATCAAACCTAGAACATG
Source organism: Picea engelmannii (assembly GCA_009831015.1). NCBI lineage: Eukaryota > Viridiplantae > Streptophyta > Pinopsida > Pinales > Pinaceae > Picea > Picea engelmannii. Next base: position 15,213 of record WSFP011472242.1, read on the forward strand.
GAGTCTTGTCCTCAAGAATGAGTGTGTTGCTTTTCTTCCTAGTCTCCTTCACTCAAGATGACAAGTATTTTCTTCAACCTGTCCTCTGTACTAAGACAATATGTTATCTTGACAGAAATCTGAGTTAGGGAATAAACTCTATAATCTCAACTTTAATCAATCTAATACTTTGACTTTAATTTTGACCAATGGTTAATATGATAACTTCAACAGATCAAAATGCAACCTGGATATTCATAAGATTACAATAATGCCATAACAAGTAGCGGCATATCAAAGTAATCAAACTTGAGGTGCATAGTTCCTCTGAATGTGTTGGATCCACGATTGTTTTTTAGACAAAAGATTATTTCTCCTACAAATACCCTTTAGAATAATGATACAGTTTGAACATATGTAAGTACATACCTCTGACAGTAACGACAGGTAGTGGCACCATCCGACAGCAACGACAAGCAATAACGAACCTTTAAAACTTCAAAGGTGTTGCAACTTGTGATTTAAAGGTAGTTGGAGATTTGTTAGGGTAAGGCCCACTAGGAACATAAAAATCAATCCCAACACTTCACAAAAATTTTCAATGCAACTGGTACTACAGCTAGTGTTGGCATTGTAACTGGCATGAAGGAACTGGCACTGCAACTACAACTGCAATTGATACTGCAACTGCAACTAGTACTGCAATTGCAACTTAGGATTTTATGAGGAAACCCTAATTTTTCAAACTTCAAATTTCGGAATTCTGATCCAGGGACTAGATGCGCCTTCCTAGGGCGAGTTCCTAGGTGTGGTTACTTTCTTCAACGTCCTCCTCAAACAAGGAAAACGTCACACTTAGGGTTTATGCAGAAAACCCTAATTCTGCAACAACTCCAATATTGAAAACTGGATTGTGAGTTGGTCTCTTTCAGGCCTGCTCTGATACCATGTTGAAGTTTTACTTATACAACTAGCAGTTACAGTACTTTATTATTATAATCATTTAGCACATTAGTTGCATAAATAAGATCATTGAAAGAAAGGCAATCACAGAAACAATAGAGACACAGATTATCCTGGGAAACCCTCATGGGGGAGAAAACCCAGCAAAACCTCCTCAATAAGATAGACCAAAGACCGAACAAAAGATCCTCCTCTACTCCTTCACTAGGAAGAGCAACGCACCACTTAACCAAGAAATACCAAGACACGGACCAAGAACCCTCCTTGACATCACACTTAGTTGGAGTAGTAGTTCCTCCAAGACTTGCACACTTCTTCATAGTTGTAGAGCTAATGTTGTGAGTGTGTTTAAATGAGACACCATCCTCACATATAAATACAAGTTGTGAAGTGGCGCTAGGGTTGTGACTCTTCATTTGGTGGCGTCGACTTCTCCTATAAGGAACTAAAACCACTTTACAATTACTAGGAGATGACTTTACAAATACCACCATACAAATACATGTTGACCAATCCACAAAAGGGGATTTAATCTTATACAAGACCCGACTTGATCAATCCACAAAAGGGGATTTGATCTACAATGACTCAAATATGAGTAGAATATTCTTCGAAGTTACAATAATTCAACAATGGATACCCAACTCAAATAGTTTGGTCATAGCCAAAATATATTGTTTAGTGGGTTTACAGATACCCGACTCAAAATAGAGTTGGCCCTATCCACAATATTCCCCCTGAACTTGAACAAGGGCCTTGGAGAGAAGGCATTACACCTCAAAATAATTTCCAAAAAAACTACTATAGAAAAACCACATCTAGAAACCCTAGTTCCGCAATCACAAAAAAGTGATGCCACTAACCAAATGTCGGCAATTTGGTGCTGAAAAAATAGATTTGGAAACCCTAGCTCCACAATCACAAAAAAAGTGATGCCACTAGCCAAAAGTTTTCAAAAAAATCTACTAAAAAATGATGAAATAAATTGAGTAAACCCTACTGCGAGGTGCACCAATCCATGGCAAAATCTCTGTAATTAGTGCAGAAAACAAGCACAAACGACCCTAATAAAGCAATTTTCCATGCATTAAAACACAATGAAACAACTCTGATATTCCTTTGGTTAGGATTTCTTCCACCTGCCAAGTCTAATCACAAAAATATCAACTGAACAACAAAAAAAACTAAAAGCAACAGTGAAAAGAGTAGGGAAGGTTCACACCCACTCTCATACCATGTTGAGATCACAAACAAAAAGAGAGGATTGAATGGAACCTGTTATCGCTCAGTTTGTAGTATAGGTCAAGTAGCTTTGAAAGGCAAGAGTCAAACTGGCGTAACAGGAGCTTCCCCACCCACTGTCACCTCGATGGGGGGCTCTTTCT
>WSFP011472243.1:0-17539 GCA_009831015.1 Picea engelmannii
TGCTCTTCTGTCCAACTTGTCCCAATCTTCCTTTGACATACCAGTAACTGGTGTACTAGTAGTTTGTGTACTGGTAGTTTGTGTACCAGTAGTCTGTGTTCTTGTAGATGGTGTACCAGTAGGCTGTGTACCAGGATCCACAATGATCCATTGTTCTTTGTCTACAAGAAGGTCCTCCATCTTGAGATTCCATTGCTCAAAGTTTTTACCGTTGAACTTCTATATCTCTATTCTAGATGAGCTCGCCATTCCTCTTACTTTACTCGAATCTCCACTGCAAAAGCTCCCACTAAATCCAGGTTTATCACAGACCCAAGATAAACTTGATCTGTCAAGACTGAGCCAAACCCTCAGCAACAAAGGCGTCCCTCTGAAGCCAAAAACGTGCTCTGATACCACATGTAAGTTTTAAACCTGCAAAGTAAAGAAATGCATATAGATTCTTAAGCAATACAAAAATTAATCAATGGCTCATACACAGAATACACAGAGATTTTTACCGGAAACCCTCAACCGGGAAAACCTTTCTTATTTTCATTATATCGAATTTCACCATTCTCCATACAATATATACAATTTTTTTAGGTATTCCGTAGATACCAAAACCCTAATCCCTTAATCTGGGATTAATTTACAAATCAACTAAATAGCAAAATCCGCTAAAAATAGCAAAAACCGCCCAAAAAAAAATTTTCGGGGCATTTCCCCGAACCCCATCGGCCCCGGGCTACCACCCGGTGCCAAATGCTGCGCGTACTCGAGGCGCTACCCTGAACCCCGTCGGCCCCGGGCTACCACCCGGTGCTGAACACTGTGCGTAACCAGGGGGGGCATACCTGCCCCCCCCTGGGACCCCCCTAGGAAGCACCTAGCACACCGACAGACTCAGTTGTCGTATCTGACGCACCCACACACACACACATGCAAAGAATATAACAAATACCCAACAATATACCCTTGACGAGAAATTTTTCTCCATTGCCACCATTGCCAACGTTCTTGATCTAGATGGAGAACACCATACCGGAGTTTGACCAAGTCATCTGTAATGTTGTATAAAGAGAAGTAATGTTCCATTTGGGTTACCCAACCAGTGGGGTTCGAGCCATCAAATTTGGTCACATCCACCCATGGAAGGCATAGGTCACGTTGAAATTGATGGATCTACAAGGCATGGGAATGAGAGGAATGGTCACCTTCAGTATGTGGGGGTGAGGAAGAGGAAGGGTTATCTGTAGGGATATGCAGTTTGGTATAGAGTGCCAAAAAGACTGATTCAAGCTGGGTCGTGAGGTCTTGTTTGATTTTTCCCATTGAGGAATTCATGGTTGTATTGATGGCAACGACATTGGCATTGAGTTGTTTCACTTCTTGTTGGGTCTCAATGAGACCAGATTGCAAGGTGTTGAAGCGAGCTTCCAAGTCTTGGCTACGAGTATGGGCCAAGAGGATGGGGGAACAAAAAAGGGGCGGGCGGGGTAAAAAAACAATTTTTTGCCGAAAAAATGATATGGATGAATGTGATAAGGGTGAAGAGATGAATCCAATGGAATAGGTCTGAAATAATGGTGAAAAAATTTCCAGACTTTTTTTTTTACGGAGTTATACTCCGGTCTAAAGAATACTGCAGAGAGGAAATTCCCAAATGCTTAACCAGAAAGAAATGTGTATTTACTTGGAAACCTGAACACAGTTGCGTGGCAATAAATCTTGTCTGTTTTAATTTGTTTATGTTTATGTCCCCAAGGGTTAGGTATTCAAGGGTTCTACAAACAAGGGTTTGCCTTGTGCTATAGCTCTCTAATATAGGTGCAGGGTCCAATAGTAGTACTCGGTCCAATATCTTAGGGCGCTAACTAAGGAGGATAGACCATACCCTTAGCTGTACTACCCAACTACCCAGGTACTAGAGAGTATCTTCCCGAGTGCTTTTCTCGGTGACACTATAACAGTCAGGTGGCCGATCGGTTTATCTAAAGAGGGCTTTAGGTAATCTAGGCCGATCCATACATAGGTGTTGTCTGATGCACTACCACTCGAAGGGGTACCAATAGGGGTTACAAGGGTGGTCAACAGATGTGCACTTAAGTACCACTTGTATTTCATGCATGTATGAATCCCTCAACCGCGGGTTTATGCGCGTAACGACAGATCTCTGTGGATTAAAGACGCTAGAATACGTCTCTACTCTGAAAAAAATTTAACCAACACTTTCTGTCGAGGAAAGTGATCTGGTACCACTTGTAATATACTAGATATAGAATGTATGAGGAACATAAATAAAATGATAGTAATGGAAGAATAACAACAATATAACCAGAACATTCACCACAATAACAATGAAATGATATAAGAATAACAACATAAATAACACTTTGAATTTGAAAGCAATGTTCACGGGCCTCTTTAAGGGGGAAACCTCTAGTTGAGCAATTACAATAATCTACAAGCTAGGGTTCTCATACCCTCGACTCCTATTTATACTAAAAAGAAGCATCTAGAGGAAGATCCTTCTAGAAGCAGAAGCTTCTATTAGGTCTTCTTACATCCACCTTATTCTATTTTATTGAAAGGCCTTATTAATATTGACCTTTATTACATATGAATATATTGTTCTACCTATGTGCGGGTTAGGATCCTAACATGTTGTTCAACCGAGTCAACGAGAGCCACATCATGCAGTTGGAGAAAGAGTTGATCTCTCTTGATCCTCATTTTTTTGATAGAATAAAGGACTATTTGGCATGTGTCAAAGAATTCCAGTTAAAATTGGATGAATGTGGAAATAATTATCAGAAGAAGTATAACTCATCGATTTGGTCCTAATGAACTTAAGAACACCATTCAATGTGTTCTTTTAGAATTTCCACACCAACTAGAAAAAACACAAGGAACATGATAAGGATTACACCTTTGAACCTTTAAGTGGTCTTTTAATTACTGATTAGCACAAACTACTTGAAAAAGGCAACCTTGGTGGTAAATATTGGGCCCACTTTCTCAAGGGAAAGGGAAGTAGAGATCACATGGATAGAGTACGGTTTGATACCTCTACACAGAAACCTGCATACCATGACCATAAATCTCAGAGACATGTAAATGCACCACAACGAAGTCGAAAAATAAGACATGTCAGTATTGTGGAAAACTGGACATGTGTAGAAATTTTGTTATAAGAAGCAAGATGATTTAGAGGATAAGGTTAAACTCCTTGAAGAATACGTATTTGATGTATGATGACCTGCTGATAAATTCACCTTTCAAGTCAGAAATTCTTAGGCCTTGCTGTCTCATTCTGTGCAGAACGAATGGGTAGTCGACTCTAGGTGCACTCACCACATGTATAAGGATGCCTCCTTATTCACATGGTTGGATGAAGATAAGGAGAGGAAAATATATGTTGCTGATGATTTTTCTCTAGATGTTGCTAGTCAAGGTGATGTTGCTTGTCAACATGGGAATATTGTTGACATCTATCATGTGCAAATATCAATGCCAATATCTTGTTTGTTTCTCAGCTAACACATATAGGTAAGATTGTGGAATTTTGGCCAGATCGGTTCTATGTTCATGATTTGAAGAAAGGTAGGTTGATTATAGTCAACGGGGTTCTTGACCCGATGGACAATGCGTACAAGTTCCATGACACGACTCAACTTGAACCCAAACTGACTACACTTGTTGCTCACACTAATGAACTAAGTTGAACTTCGCATGAGCAACTAAGACACTTGAATTTTTGAAGTTTGCAGGCATTGGAAACTCAGAATGTGGTTGTTGGTCTGCCAAAGGTATTTCCCCTTGAAGGAGTCTGTAAGGGTTTTGTTCTTAGGAAGCTTCATCATGTGGCATTCGAATTTGGAAAAACGTGGCTAGAATAGAACCTATTGGAACTGGTTCACAATGATGTTTGTTGCATCAATTCACCTTCACTAGTAGGTGCAAGGTATATTTTGACTTTCATTGATGATTTATCTCATTTCACATGGGTCTTTTTCCTAAAGAATAAGAACCTTTTCTTTGAAAATTTCAAGGAGTTTTCGGCCTTTGTTGAGAAGTAATGTGGTTGAACCATCAAATGATTGATATCAAACAATGGTGGTGAGTATGTTAATCGACCTTTTGAAGAATACATGCTTTGATTTGGTATTGATTGATGGTGGTCGATTCCTCACACACCTCAATAGAATGGCTTCATAGAACACACAAATCAGACGTTAGTTGAAATGGATAGATGACTTTTGTAGGCTAAATTTCAACCTCCTCACTTATGGGATGAAGCGATATATTGTGAAAATTATCTGCTCAATCGCATATTGACTTGAATTGTTACTTCCATGACTCCAGTCGAATGATGGTATGGGAAGAAGCCTTCAGTCGACCACCTCCATGTGTTTGGATGTGTTTCCTAGGCTCACATTACTAATGATTGTATAAAGAAGTTGGATGCAAAGATTCATGCTTGCATCATGATGGGATACTCTAAAGAGTCGAAATTCTATCGGCTGTTTGATCTTGTCAAATGAAAAACCATTATTAGATGAAATGTATGGTTTGATGAGAAGTATTATGGAATTAAGTTTTTGAATTACTCCTTTGAATTGTTATAGGATGATCCCTTTAATGGTGTATCTGACACTAGATCTCATGTTCCATGTTTCATTCCTTTGACCAGGCAGCCAAATTTTGATCTTGTTTCAACTCAATTGTCAACCTTTGAGTCGAATAGTCCATCGTCCATTGTCTCAACTAGTTTGTCGACTGAAAACCCTCTGAATTTTGATCGATCTGTTGAAGTGAATCATGGTTCATATGTTTCTTGTCTATCCAGATGGGCTGCCAAGACAATTGAAGCTGTTGGAGTTGATGTTGGAGATGCCTCCTCTAGATGCCAAACTCAAAGTCAAAAGAAACATACCAGCGTTGCCTTGATGAATCGTGTACTTGAAACTTCTAATCTTGTTTCCTACTCATATGTTGAAGGATGACCTTAATGGGAGCAGGCTATGCAGACATAAATTGATTCGTTTTTGAAGAATCATACTTGGGACTTAGTTCCCCGACCATAAGGAAAGGACATCATGAAGTGTCGATGGGTATACAAGACCAAGTCTACCTATGAAGGTATTTTTGAGTGACATAAAGTATGCCTCATTGTGAAATGATTTTCTCAACAAGAAGGCATCAACTACACTGAAACCTTTACCCTTGTCACAAAGATGAAGATTGTTCGATTTATTCTTTCCCTTGCTACTCATTTTGGATGGAAAATCCATCAGATGGATGTGAGGAGTGTCTTTCTTCATGTAGATCTATTTGAAGAAATATTCATGGAAAAACCACCTGGTTCTGTGATAGATTCAAATTTGGTTTGTCAACTCAAGAAGTTGCTTTATGGTTTGAAGAAGGCTCCCTAAGCTTGGTATGCTAAGATCGACAATGTCTTCCTTCAACTTGGTTTCAAACATTGTGAATCTGATTATAACTTGTATGTACTCCATACCAATGGAGACACTTTGATTGTTATTGTATACACATATGGATTACTCATTAGTGGCAACAATAATGATCTCATACTTATATTGAAGAAATAAATTGTTGAATCCTTTGACATGGCATATCTTGGTACTTTGCATTATTTTTTGGGTCTTCAAGTACTACCATTTTGTGATGGATTTTCCATTTCTCAGTCTTAATATTTAATGGATCTATAGACATGTTTTAAGATGGTTGATTGCAAGCCTTGTGCTACTCCTTTTCAGTTTGGAGTAAAACTTACCAAAACTTGTCAAACACCCATAGTCGATGATACACTCTATCGACAACTGGTTGACAGTACTATTTATCTTACTCATAGTCAAACTGACATTTCCTTTGTTGTTAGTGTGGTTTCCCAGTTTATGCGGGATCCTAAAGAAATCCATTGTAAGGAAGTCAAACGAATTTTCTGTTATCTCAAGGGTACCACTCATTTTTGTATAAAGTATTGATGAAGTTAATATTCGTTGGTGTGGTTATGCAAGAAACAAAAGGTAGTTTCTTTATCAACTATAGAAGCAGAATATTGTGGAGTTTTTCAAGCAAGTACTAAAGTTGTATTGATTTGCCAACTTTTGGGAGAACTTGGCCTTCATGTTCAAACCACAATAATAATCTATTGTGATAACCAAAGTGCCATACATGTTGCTGACAATCATGTTGACCATAGTAAGATGAAGCATGTTGAGCTCCATGCTCACTATTTGAGATAGTTGGTTCAAGAGAACATTATCTCTCTTGAATATTGTACAACCAAAGATCAAGTTGTTGATATATTCACCAAACCTTTAGTTGAAGCCATATTTATCAAGCTTTGCATGATGCTTGGGCTTCAGGAAGTTGCAATTATGGGGGGTTGTCATAATGATGTAATTTCACCTCTTGAGTCTCCAACGTTGTGTGATAATGGGGGGTTGTTGGAAAATCAAGAATTGATGGTTCATCACATATCTCCTGGGTTTGGTCGATCGAGAGGCCAACCAACATCTAGATATACTCAGTTGAGCGATCGACCAACACACTACGCCAGTCAGTCGAGTAGTTGACATGCATGTCAGTTAGATAGTCGACCAATAATCAAAGATAGACGGGTGGTGGATCGACCAACCTAGTAATCAAATATAAGTTGGACGTGTAGGCAGTTGGATCGAGCATCCATGTTGAGTCGACTCAACAGAGCAGATTTGGCAGAGTCAATTCTAACATTTGATGGTTACATGTGGACAAGATCTTTCGGATTCTATCGAAGTTGGTTAGATCTTGAGACTATAAATAGAAGACCACTTGGGTCACTTTCATCATGGATATTGTGCAATATATTATGCGGATCAATATGTGCAACATGCACTATGATGTTTTGATCAGATTGTGCTTTGCTTAAGTGTTATAACAATGTCTTTAAACACCACTCTTTATCTTCAAAAAAATTTGTTCCTCTTCAATTATTGGCAATTTTGTGTGTTATGTTTCATGTTGTGTTCCACCCTATTCCCCAACAATTACAAAGGAAAAACAACATATATATTTTCCTTGCAACAATGACTAAAGAAAGATCCCGCACCTTGGACAGAGTAAATGAATTTTACAGTAATAAGAATCAATATAAAAGTGAAATAACTTTCATCATTTTCACTGCCAATAGATGAAGGCACCTACATCATCAAGACAAATCCATCAAATGGGACATGGGGAGGTGTCCTATTAGAAAAAAAATATGTTCATGAAGAAATTTTCTCTTATGCTTATGGTTTATTCTATGGAGCATAATTGAAATACCCATCAAGACACAAAGAGATATTAACAATAAAGAAGACTATCCAATGTTTCACACTTTATTTGAATCATGTACCCTTCATGGTAAGGAAAATTCTAAAATGTTTACCAGGTATGCTTAAGTCTGGAATTTTTTAACTGAAAGTTATTCAGTAATTCTGCATCAATGTTACTGAGCTTCTAGTAAGCCATCTCCTCTGCAAACTTCCTTTCTATCAATTCCTTTGCCTCTTTGTCATCTCCTTGGGCTGGCATAAGTCCAACTTCATCCAAATTCTCCTCCTACTAGAATTATTCTCCACTTTGCATGACTATCTCCCTCTAGAAGTCTTCCTCTGATTTTGGATTGTCTAATCAATCCTCCAACATCTTCAACTCTTCCTCCCATTGAGTAAGTATTGCATCTAGATGCTCCTCTTCTCTATTCTCTTGGGAAGATTTCAGTATCTGCTCCTTCTCCTCCTCCATGACAGTCTATGTTGGTTGTCGTTTCTCTTATGCACCTGCAACACATAAAATATTAGTTTTAAAAACATTTGGTCAATGTCCTCTTCTTTGGATGCCTCTTGCATTACCTCCTCATGTGCAACACATGTGTTGGCCTCTACTAGGATTATTGGAAGAGATATGATAATCCTACCAATGATCAAAATGTACCTATGATCCTCCTCCTTGAGAGTTGACATATTCAACTTCTCATCATCTTCATTCATATGGTCTGCAACCCAAAATGAATCTACATGCTCATGAGGATTCTCTCTTGCCTCTTCTTCCTTCTCTTCTATCAACACTCCTTGCTAATATATTTCCTCCCTTATCAACACTCCTTGCTGATATTAACTCTCCTCTGAGTTCTTGATACTCCTAGACAATCCCATTTCATCCTTGCCCACTTGGCAGCCTGAATTTTCCTTTCTTCCCTCCTGACAGTCTATGAGATCTTCAACTGATATCTTCTCATTTCCCTCCTGGAAATCTATGAGATCTTCATTTGATCTCCCTTCCTCCTCATCGAGGCTCTATCCATTTTCTGGTTCACAAACGTAAACCATCTTCTCCTCCATGTTTTTGAGGTTTTCCACTTGCCTCAACCACCTTTTCAGCATCTTCTTCTGCTTCTTGGCAATCAACTGTTGGATAGGCCACCTTACCTTATTTTTCATGGGCCACTCATACCTCCATATTCCTTTATCTCCTTGTTGCATATTCAATATCAACATGTCGAGCTTATCTCTAGTCTCCTTGAGCTCCTTGTCCATCCCTTCTTTTCTCATATGCTTGCAGTCTCCTCTCGGACCTCATCTATGGCCTTCACTAGCCATTTTCTCTGTTCCCTACCCTCCTAGAAATTTTGTTGTCTTTTGCACACTTGCAAACAATTGTTCATGTAGAGATTTTGTAATTTTTCTTCTCTTCCTTTTCCTATTGTATGCAAACAAAGATCTTCTCTGATACCACTTGATGCAAACCCCCTCCCCTCCTATGGGGGATCACGTGACCTCCCAATCTAGGATTGTTCTTATGAGGAGTTGAATCAGCTCTCGCATGCCTGTTGGATCCCCTCCAATGTACACATGCCCTTTAATATCTACTTAGGTGCAAGTCTGTACAAATCCGAACCTTGCGGGCTCCTTCTCTAGGCCCCTTTATCCTTGAAATCAAATTCTGGGTGCTAGCCCCTTAACTTTGGCCAAAATATCATATGACCGAGGGATGGAACCGAGTGCTTACCAGAAAGGTGCTTATCCGGAGCTTCGGGGCTTCGGTGCTTCATTACTTCGGGCTTCGAAAGTTATGCTCTCAATACACGTCGATTCTCCCAAACACCGAAGTAGTGAATTCCCAAACAAGCACTTATCCGTGACTTTGGTGCTCCGAAGCTTCTGGCTTCAGAAGATTTGACCACACAAAAACACAAATCACCCGCACACCAAACTGACGAACTACTCTGACGCTCTCTGGCTTCAGAGCTTCGGGCTTCAAAAACTCTTACAACACAACACCAAAATCCTCCCGAACGCCAAATTGGCAAATTCCCTAAGGGATCCTAGATCAACGGTCCACACTTCTCCAACAACCAATGATTGTGATCTACTTCAAAACTCTGATCTTCAGGAGTTCTCATTATTTATCACCACAAAACCCCCGAATCACCAAACGTTGAATTGGTGAAGGGTTAGGATCTACAGTCCATGTGTCCCCATCAATGGAGAACCTAGATTTACTCTGAGCTTTGGGACTTCGAGGAATTTCACACTAAATCACTTTTCACCCACGATCCTCCGGATCAACGAACTTACAAACTGTGAGATCTTATGGCTCACATTAGCTTACGTGTAGATCCGATAGCTAGGATCTAATCTTCTCTAACAACGCTTTCTCCTCCTGCCTGGGCTTGATCCGACAACCCAAATATATGCTCCACGATCGATCCAACAACTTGTACTCCTCCCAGTGATCTACGACGTAGATTCACTCTGGGACTTTGAGACTTTTTCCTCATTCACAACAAACGCTTGTAAATTTTCGAAGAAGCTAAGTCCGAAGGACTTCAAGAGTTTAAATTCTGTGCTCCTTACCTTGATCCGATGGCTGTGAGATAATCTATCTTCTCCCGAATAGATCTCTTATTTCCCTCTTCAAACGAAGATATTTCTCCTCTTTGGTCTCTTCCACTTAGATGGCTTGAACTCGGGTGCACTCCTTGAGCTTCCCTCTCGAGCTTGGGACTTGTAAAAGTCACCTATGCTTGATTTACGCTTTCTCTCCTCAGAGCTTTGTCTAGTCAAAGGGATCATAACTTTTGGAAACAAGCCTTGCACTTCCTCTCCTCCGAGCTTGATAATTCTTCAACTTCAAAGGGGCTCGACCCTTTGTTCCTTCAAATAATTTCTTGTGACCTCCTAGCACCCACACTCTTCTTCCTCAGCTTGATCAACACTTAACAAAGTGTTTCCTATATGCACTCTTTGCAGTCGTTCTCCTAAGTCTTAGACTGTAAAGACTCACCTGTGCACTCCTTGTGCTTACTCTGTGCACACTTTCACTAGCTTTCCCTCGAGATTTTACACTACTCTGAGTGTAGGCGCACTCCTTGCACTTGCTCTGTGAACTCCTTGCACTATCCCTTCTAATATGATGACATGTTCTGGTGTGCCCACCTGGCACGCTCTTCCTGAACTCCTGAATGAGTTCTTGCGCACACCTTAGCTGGATTTTTAAAGTTTTTCCACAACTCTAACATGCACTCCTTGCACTAGCCTTGAGAGCCCAGAACACTCAAAAACTCACACAGATAGGGAATTCTATCTATTCTTACAAATGGAACAATTATACATCCATGGAATTCAAACATTCACAATAAACATTCAGAAAGAAAACAGTAAACACATGTTCATTCATAGAACACACACACAAAGACTCATATGTAGGGAAATATGCTTTTCTATTAAATCTGAATGCTTTTTACAATTTTTACAAGACTGGACTGCAACAAAGTCTCAGTTCTTTCACTCCTCTCCTCTCTTCTCTTGCTCTTCTCATGAGCTTCTATACCTTCTTTTGTTCTCTTCTGCGCTAATGCCTTATTGTAATGCCTATATATCAATACATTGCTCTTTTTACAAAAGAGGGGCTTCTCGAGCCTTCCTCCACCTACTCAAATTAAATTACATTTAATTGACATCTAGTTCGAATCTAATCTAGAATCATCTACCTTTCAGCCATTAATGGTGACTTACACTCAACCTTACACAAACTCAATGGCTCAATGCTCCTCGAGCCTTACAATATTTAATTACATTAAATTTACAAATTTAAAACAAAACAAGAAGATTAACGCTTCTCTCTCTAAGGATATGCTCCCTCCTAGTGCGTTGTTGTATTGGCTAATGACGCGTTGTTGATGCTCTTGCATCAGGTTGCTACATGATATCTTCTCCTTTGTTATTCTCTCAAAATACCACTCCTAGTTTCTCTTCTCAACTATAGAACAAATACAATGCTAAACAATGGAACCCCTTCTCTTTCTAGCAGCTCAATATTTAACATCCCCCGATAGCTAACTAGGGGTATGGTTTTGACTTCCTCAACCCTCAATTGTGATAAGGTTTTGGACCTTCTAGAATCTTCTTGAAAGTCCATACATGGCTAGGCCCATACATGTGAGTAATGGATGTTGACATGGCATCCACTCGTACCATGGTGGTCAACATGGTAGGTCAACTTGCAGGAAGTATAACTTTTGCATACGAGCTCTGATTGATGTTGTGTAGAATAACATCAAGGGATCTCAACTAATGATGAGAAATTTTTGACCCCAAAAATGTCGTTTGATGCCTCAAAATGGCTTCAAAAGGTTTCAAACCCCAATTTTCCAAATTGGGACCTGTCGTTAAAATGACGCTGTATGATTATTCCTTCAATTTTTTCCACTTTGAAAGCATCGGGATAGATGGAAAATAATATAATGATCCCTGGATCAAGAGGAAGATATGCAATCTGGGTTGACTTTGATAAAGATAATATTTTCTATTGTGATATCGGGTTAGGGACACTCACTTGAGACAATTATTCACTGATACTATAGTTAATAAAAGAGAAAGGTGAAGTTATCATATGTGCATATCTTCAAAACCTGACTAGACATCCATGGAATGGATGGATAGAGATATTTTTAGAAAAATTCTATCCGCACAAAGATTGGTCATAAAGAAAATCCAATTTCATTTTGCATCTCCAGGCTGCTCTCACTATAGCTACAAGATACCTATTATGGTTCCAACTCAAGATTAAAGTTACACACAGTCATATATCAAAACTAGAACCTCCTAAATTTATCTCATATATGAAATTAATAAAGGACTATCAAGGAAAAATTCTTGCCATGCTCCAACAAGAAGCATAATTGAATCTTAAAGTTCAATCTAATTTGAAGGATAATTTTTTCATATCCCACGTCACCTTCTATAAGGTTTAGATGTGGCACAATTTTTTGTCGATTTCTTACACCCCTTGCTTGAGTTCATTGAATATTATACAATCAACAACATTGATGAAGAAAGATAAGAGGGATGCACGTGTGGTAAATCTGAGTGTGTTTTCTTTAACAACGACAACTAGAAGCATGGTGGACTACATATCTTGTCCTAGAATAACCTTGAGAAATAAAGTATAATATTTCAAATGATTATATCTCTGACAAGATCATTATAAAAATATTTGATACCATGTAGTGGGCCACACTATACAAATAGCTCCACTTTGTACTTTTTTCAGTGTCAGTATCAGAATTTCTCGCTCCACAATTCTCGAACAACCAATGGTTGTGATGTACTTCAGAACTCCGGGCTTCAGGATTTCTCCCTGCCAATCACCATAAAAACCTTGAATCACCGAACGCTGAATTGGTGAAGGGATGGGATCTACGGTCCACATGTCCCCATCAACGGATGGCTTGGATTTACTCCAGGCTTCGGGACTTCGGGAAATTTCACACTAAATCACTTTTCACCTGCGATCCTTTGGATTGCCGAACTTCCGAACTGTGAGATCTTACGACTCACGTTAGCTCGTGCATAGATCCGACAACTAGGATTTGATCTTCTCTGACAACGCTTTCTCCTCCTGCCTAGGCCTGATCTGACGGGCCAGATCTACGCTCCATGGCTGATCCAACTATTCATACTCCTCCTAGTGATCTATGGCGTAGATTCACTCTGGGAATTTGAGACTTTTTCCTCCTTCACAACAAACACTTGAAAATTGTCGAAGCAGTGAAGTCTGAAGGACTTCGAGGGTTTAAATTTTGCACTCCTTACCTTGATTCGACGATTGTGAGAGAGTCTTTCTTCTCCTGAACAGATCTCATTTGTCGCTCTTCAAACAAAGATATTTATCCTCTTTGAGCTCTTCCACTTGGATGGATTGAACTTGACTGCACTCCTTGGACTTCCCTCCTGAGCTTGGGACTTGTAAAAGTCACCTGCTCTTGATTTTCGCTTTCTCTCCTTAGATCTTTGTCCAGTCAAAGGACTTGTACCTTTTGGAAACACTCCTTGCACTTCCTCTCCTCTAAGCTTGAGACTTATTCAACTTCAAAGGGGCTCAACCCTTCTTCCTTCAAATAACTTCTTGTGCCTTCCTCGCATCCACACTCTTCTTCGTCAGCTTGATCAACACTTAACGAAGTGTTGGCTTCGTGCACTCTTTTCACTCGCTCTCCCGAGTCTTGGAATGTAAAGACTCACCTGTGCACTCCTTGCGCTTACTCTATGCACACTTGCATTGGATTTCCCTCAAGAGTTTACATTGCTCTGAGTGTAGGCACACTCCTTGCACTCTCTCTATACACTACTTGCACTATCCCCTCTGACCTTAAGACATGTTCTGGTGATCCCACTTGGCACGCTCTTCTTGAACTCCTGAATGAGTTATTGCACACATATTGTGCTATCTTTTTAGAGTTTTTCCACAAGTCTAGTGTGCACTCCTTGCACTAGCCTTGAGAGCCCAGAACACTCAGAAAATCACACAGATAGGGAAGTATATCTATTCCTACAAAGGGAACAATTATACATCCATGGCATTCATACATGCACAGTAACCATTCAGAAAGTAAACAGTAAACACATGTTCATTCACAGAACACGCACATAGACTCATATGCATGGAAATCTGCTTTT
Organism: Picea engelmannii; assembly: GCA_009831015.1. Classification (NCBI taxonomy): domain Eukaryota; kingdom Viridiplantae; phylum Streptophyta; class Pinopsida; order Pinales; family Pinaceae; genus Picea; species Picea engelmannii. The sequence goes on from WSFP011472243.1 coordinate 13,995, forward strand.
CTATTAAATCTGAATGTTTTTTACAATGTTTACAAGACTGGACTGCAACAGAGTCTTAGTCCTTTCACTCCTCTCCTCTCTTCTCTTGCTCTTCTCATGAGCTTCTATACCTTATTTTTTTCCCTTCTACGCTAATGACGTATTCTAATGCCTATACTTCAATGCATTTCTCTTTTTACAAAAGAGGGGCTTCTCGAGCCTTCCTCCACCTACTCACATTAAATTACATTTAATTGACATCTAGTCCAAATCGGATCTAGACTCATCTACCTTTCATCCATTAAAGGCGACTTACACTCAGCCTTACACAAACTCAATGGATCAACGCTCCTCGAGCCTTACAATATTTAATTACATTAAATTTACAAATTTAAAACAAAACGAGAAGGTTGGTGATTCTCTCTCTCGGGATCTGCTCCCTCCTACTGCATTGTTGCGCTGGATGTTGACGCACTGCTAATGCTCCTGCATCAGGTTTCTACATGATATCTTCTCCTTTTTTATGCTCTCAAAATACCACTCCTAGGTTATCTGCTCAACTATGGAACCAATACAATTATAAACAGTGGAACCTCTTCTCTTTCTAGCGGCTCAATATTTAACATCCTTTGCTAGCTATCTAGGGGTAGGGTTTTGAATTCCTCAACCCTCAATTGTGATAAGGTTTTGGACCTTCTAGAATCTTCTTGAAATTCCATACATGGCTAGCCCCATACGTGTGAGTAATAGAGGTTGACATGGCATCCACTCGTACCATGGTGGTCAACACGATAGGTCAACTTGCGGGAAATATAACTTTTGCATACGAGATCTGATTGACGCTATTTTTGCACAGTTGGAAAGGTCTCGATGTGTAGAATAACATCAAGGGATCTAGACTAATGATGAGAAATTTTTGACCCCAAAAATGTCGTTTGATGCCTCAAAATGGCTTCAAAAGGTTTCAAACCCCAATTTTCCAAATTGGGACCTATCGTTAAAATGACGCTGCTTGGTTATTCCTTCAATTTTTTCCACTTTGAAAGCATCGAGATAGATGGAAAATGATATAATGATCCCTGGATCAAGAGGAAGATATGGAGTCTGAGTGGACTTTGATAAAGATAATATTTTCTATTGTGATATTAGGTTAGGGACACTCACTTGAGACAATTATTCACTCATATTATAGTTAGTAAAAGAGAAAGGTGAAGTTATCATATGTGCATATCTTTAGAACATGAATAGACATCCATGGAATGGATGGACAAATATTTTTAGAAAAATTCTCTCCGCACAAAGATTGGTCATAGAGAAAATCCAATTTCATTTTGCATCTCCAAGCCGATCTCATTGTAGCTACAAGATACCTATTATGGTTTCAATTCAAGCTTAAAGCTACATACAGTCGTATATAAAAATTAGAACCTCCTAAATTCATCTCATATATGAAATTAGTAAAGGACTATCAAGGAAAAATTCTTGCCATGCTCCAACAAGAAGCATAATTGAATCTTAAAGTTCAATCTAATTTGAAGGATAATTTTTTCGTATCCCACGTCACCTTCTACAAGGTTCAGATGTGGCACAATTTTTTGTTGATTTCTTACACCCCTTGCTCGAGTTCATTGAAGATTATACAATCAACAACATTGATGAAGAAAAACAAGAGAGATGTACGTGTGATGAATCTGAGTGTGTTTTCTTTAACAATGACAACCAAAAGGATGGTGGACTACATATCTTGTCCTAGAATAACCTTGAGAAATAAAGTATAATATTTCAAATTATTGCATATCTCTAACAAGATCATTGTACAAATCTTTGATACTATGTAGTGGGCCACACTATACAAATAGCTCCACTTCATACCTTTTTAGTGTCAATGTAGTGGGCCACACTATACAAATAACTTCAGTTACTTTTTTCAATGTCAGTGTCAGTGAAAATCCCCATATGTCAAAAGACGGATGAAGGAAGGACCACATAACATGTGGTTGTCCCCACATATCCCAAATCTCTAAGTGGAATCTCTTATAATCTCTTATAACTCCTGAAAATGTTATAAATAAAACACCTTATTACAAAGAGATTTTACCAATTACCTCTAAAGAATGTTAGAAATAAAGCACCTTATTCAAAGGGAGAACATTAGGGTCTAGCGATTTCAAGAGTGTGAGAATCTATAAATCTTGCTTCAAGATTAGTAAGAGAGATCTTGCATTTAGTGGTCCAAAGAGTCTTGGGTATGCTCCTCTGATTCACTTCGTGTGATCTTCATAATCAGAACTAACTGTTTTGTTTGTAATATTGTGTGAGTTTGAAGATTCCTGGAAGTATGCATTGAAGCTATTAAAATATTTAATTTAAATAGTATTAAAATATTTAATTTAGTAATTAAATTTTGTTTAATGTTAATAAATTTTATAATAGTTTTATAGTTTTAATTTGCAAATTTAACTATTCAATACAGTTATAATAATTTATCACCAAATTTTAAATAAAATTGATAAAAAAATATTAAAAAATAAATAAATAAAACAGATTAATAACAAATAATGTAAATTTGGGACAGATATTTGTGAATCTCATTTGATTTCTTTGTCATTATACACACCATACGTCTGTGATTTCTTTGTCATTATATACTCCTTACGTCTGTCCTGTTGTTCTTCTGAGGTACTCGGGCTTCAATTGTCATTATATTTTTGAGAATACAGACAAAACACCTTCGTTATTAATAACTGGGCTTAGATTATATTGAATCCTCGTCTTCTAGGTAGCACAAACCTGGTCTATAACCAAATGCCAACAAAGTTCATGACAGTACAATTTCACAAATTATATACTTACCGCAGAACCTCATAATATAAAAATTGTTTTTTGCTTCATGTATGTTAGGTACGTAGCCTCCCATGAGATAAATATCCTAACGGTGGATCCTCTGTCCAGCAACGTAATTAGGCTTCCCACATTTGGATTTGCACCCAGCGCAGGCTCTGATCGTAGACGTTCCTTTCCACGCATTACATGGATACAACCACACTATCTAGTAGAATGAATGGCAGACAGACGAGATAAGGTTAGGTGACCTTGAAAGGGTAAGGTTGGGTGACCTTGAAATAATGTTCTTCTAGAGCAACTAGGCTGGAAGCATTTTCACAGTGTTGGTGATAGGCTGAATTTCACAGAATCTCAAAATGTTCAAACAAGTCATGAAATAGCTGAATTATTGTAAATAAGAATTCTTGCTGTCTTTAATGAACTGTCCATATATCAAAAGCATTTTGAAGCCTATCAGAAGTGCACTGGAGAACTATATATACAGTTTTATTTTTATTGAAGTGAGGTTTGGTCTATTTCCATAATAATGTCTTACCAGAAGAAGTCCATGAAATTTGTGGTTAATTTATTCATTACCCATATAATTATATCTCTTATCAGTTCAGTTCAACTGGATTGCAAGGGAGCACCTGCAAGTGCAAGAGTAAAGTCTTTTCCAGGCTATCATGGAAATATTAGTTATGAGATATATGCTGGGTAAGTGTCATATCTGTCCACAGTAA
>ML878102.1:0-10713 GCA_009831015.1 Picea engelmannii
CAAGATGTTACTCAACTATTTAAATAAGAAAAATAAAGATCCTTCATGAGAAATGGTAAGAAAGATAGAATGGAAAAGGGAGGCTATGGAAAACCTTGATACAACCAGTTTTAACCACGTCAAAAGATCCACCAGTCAATTAGCTGATTGGCTGGCAAACAAAGAAGTGTCAAGTAAACTAGATGACCAAGGGTTGAGCATTGGGGCCAACAAAAAGGAACAAGGATGATGAAAGGAACTTCTCAATCAACTAATTTCTTATGCTCAAGTCTTAGTACCATGGGGTGATGAGGATCGATCTTCATCCTAAAAAAACCAAAGACATTAGCAAGAGGGTTTGATCTCAAATTTTTGGAAAAGAGGGAGCAACCATTCCTTCATAAATGCAGTTCCATACAGTAGATTAAATGAGGTAGGATTGAGACAGATTGCCCATAACCTTCAACTCGTGTGGATCTCTCTTCAAGGTGTGATGAGTTAGGGATTGTTAATGGAGGTTGTAGGCTAGAAGGAAGTTCAAAGGCAAAGGCAGCAAGCCAAAGGAAATCCGGACTCCACATTGCACTAATCTGTGCACAGTTTTCATACCCCATTTTGTTATGTTTCAAGATGGATTAATTTAGCAACCATGTGTTCCAATCTGATTGGAACACTTGAGTCTTGTACAAAGTGTCTAATTTTGTGCATAAGATTGGAACACTTTGGTCCTGTGCAAAGTGTCTGATTTTGATCATAAAGCCTTAAGGAAATTTAACACTCTAGTGGAGACCATCGGAAAGAGACACCCAACCTTCATTGAAGAAGAGGAAAAGGATGAAGAAGCTCAGCCACCTCCAAGGCCGTATGGCAGTAAGTCCCTGCAGCATGGCAAGTAGATTCTGGACCTGCTATGATTTTTCTCAGGAAATTCCAGTATGAACTCTCTGTTTAAACTTTATTTATATAATAAAGTTGTCTGATTTTATATTGTTAACTTATATAATAGGAATAGGGCCAATCGGTCTGAAAGGCATAAAGAGTGCCATTTTAAAAGTAATATATTATAACAGATATTAAATATATGTGGTTACTATATTGGTTAGTGATCCTGTTCATTGCATTACTATTTGTAGATAGTAGGTGGAAAAAAAGTCTAAACCAGATCCTCCTTTTTGTAGGTTATATGTATTTTAATTTTTAATTTTTCTCCTAGGGGAGCTTGACATTTAAAAAAAAACTTTATTTTCCAAGACAATAAAGAACCCCAAAAAAACTTACCTTCACGAATAAACAAATCACGGAACAAGCCCTTCAAATATGCATAATCTGGCCTGTCATCAAAACCCGGAGACTTGCAATGTTGAAAGTACGATGTAAACTCTGTAGGATGGGACTTGCACAATGAATGGACAAAGAAAGTTAAGTTTAGATAAGTGTCAAATTAATCTGAATGGAAAGTTAACTACAAAATCAAAATAAGACGAAGGTAAAGAATAGTGATTTACTTCAACAGAAGTAGCCATCTTCTTCTGACATATTTTATCATACTTTTTCTTCTTATTTGTTGCCTTCAGACCTTGCCAAGGAAGGATGCAAACCATTCATTTGCCAATATGAATGGTATGTGCGAAAAATATAATGTATACAATAGTAACCCCTATTATTGCAAAATAAAATGTATGCATTCTCAAAGTTGTGCAATTGTCCCTACCAAGAGATCAAGTCTGCATAATGTGATAAAAGTACGGAAGTGTCCAGCAACTTCAGAGATATCATTTTCCAATTTCCAAAAGTTCAAAAGTTCAAAATTGAAAAAAAAAATGATAAATCATACCTACCCCTTAAAAAGTACATAAGAACATATCCAAACGACTCAATATCATCCCTTCGGCTTTGCTCTGGAGGGAAAAAATCAAGCAAAACGAATATCATTTCAGTAATCAATCATGACTTGTAGAAAACTCACCATAATCTAGTGTGTAGCCTCACCAATGCCATTATGAGTATTGACACTTGCATAGCGTGCGGTTCCAGTTAAGCTTTTGTTTGCCCTCATTTAATCAGGCTTGTTAATAACTCCATCTTAAATTAACTAGTAGTAGGATAAACAAGGATAATACATCAAAAAATGAATCTTACATACATCCAGAACATTGGAGATGAAAAAGAGACATCAAGAACATTAGAGACAAAAGAGAGAACATATTTATGTGATTTTGTCTCTAACTCTCAGTGATTAAAATCTTACCCGCACTGGAAGTAAATTAGCAGAGAGAATGAGAGATTATTAGACAACTTAACTTCTTTGATGAAATTAAATATTTACTCAAGAATTCGATAGCTGAATTAATCCTATCTTATACAATTGAAAACAATCTTAAGATAAAATGTAGCTTTTACTCGATAAATGTCAGGAATTCAATTATTACTTTTCCAAAGCTCAAGCTATATTTCAGATGACTGCTCCATTATTTAAATGACTAAGAGCTTCAACAGATGTAACACAAGGTATCATAAAGGATACAAAAGGATTAAAATGCATGCAATGCACATCAGATAAAATCAGAAAAGCTACATGCATCCCTAAAACTTAAGTCTATGAACTCAACAAATAGCCAAAATGTTTGTTAGACCGTGTCAAAATAGATGTCAATGTTGAATGTGGATTAGCTAAGAAAGTTTATAATTGTCAATGAATTGGAAGCTCAACTCTGGAGTCTGCATCAACTTGAAGAAATGAGAAAATAAGTCTCTGGTTCATGAATCAATGGTGCCTCTTGACTTATAAAATAATGGATAYTGTCAAGAAAAGAACAMAAAATGGAATAAAGTTAGATAGAAGGAAGAAAATAGAAAAGGMAGATGAAGGACAAAATAGCAAGTTGTAAATGTGGAAATTGTTGAAATTTACAGAGTACACACAAGACGAGAAGAGAGCTTCACCAAAAACTTGTAAAWTTTGGAGGGCACGTGTATAAAAAATATAAACAAAACTTTCCCTAAAAATGGGCAGCTGAGGATGAGTATCGTCCTCTAGCAAATATTACGCTAACACAAAATTGGATTTCTCCTCTAAAATTGTCTACTACTAAACTTAGAACCTACTGCTCATTATAGAAATGCGTGCAACTAAAAATGGAATTCTAGTGATCTGATGAAATATTATGATCGCAACCTCCCTTCACCGGTGGTTTCTCTCCAGGACCTTCAAAAACCTCGGCCTGAAGAACGCTGATGCTCTTCCAACTCCTCTCGGGAGTCTTCGTCACCCACAGGATACTCCTCAGTGAACTCCCTTTCGCGATTCGGGAATTCGGGCTTCGCGGAGCGCGAGCTGTGCGACACTATCCTCGTGCGACCAAATGCCGAAACCCCGACCCCTGATGGTCAACGGTCAATGCTTCGGGATATCGCCACTCGCGATGCTGAGCCCTTGTATTTCGGAACTCCGAGTACTGAGGTGCCGAGGCCACATGTTATACTCCACACAGTCTCCATGGGACCCGTCGCAACTCGGGACTTCGCTGTCTCTCCGTGCTCCCTTCGACTTCGGAAACGCCGAAGTGCCGAGTCCCGATTCCTCGGGATCTCGTGCCACCTGTCCCTCCTAGGATTGACGGCTCCGATTAAATCGGGAAATCACAATTTGCGATTTCAACGTGCATGAGATGCTTGCCCTCGCCAACCCGATATGCCGATGAGTAGATGGCAACCGGACTCCTCCGGGCACCCGCGAGTTAACTCCCTCGCAGTTCCTCCATGGTCTGACGGTCTGCGTGGTTTCGAAGATCTATTCGACGATCTTCAAGTCGTCGATTCTCTTCCTCATTGCAGAGCCATTCGCTCCACCACCTTCCTTCTGTAAGGACTTCACTGAAGCCTGCTTCCTCCAAGAAGTAGAGGCGCTATCCCTCTTGAGCTTCTGTAACTTTGTTCCTTTAGAGATCTTTTCGAACACGCTCCCCGTGCTCGACTTCGACCTTCACCAACCCTCAACGGTACTGAATATTTCCCGGTTCTGTTCACTCACAGTCACAGCAATCCCGGCCTTCCCTTCTCAGACTTGCCACTGAGACTTCAATCCGACCTGCACTTCCCTGCACGGCCCGAACAACCAAATTCACTCCGGCAAACGAGAACAAGAGTTTAACTGCTTGGCCTCCTCGACGCACTCTATGCAGAGGAATTCAACTGCACTCTATGAAGGAATATCCCGGATCAAGCAGAGAAACAATTGAAACTCATTCACTTCATTCCCTCATGTTTCTAACCTGATATGAAATCACATATGCAACATATAAAAGATAAGCATAAAAAGAAGCAAACATGCACAGGCATAATATCAACAACACACAGAGATCAAACACATCCATGGAATTGAATCAAAGTCTTTCCTCTTAATTCAATACTTGTACATGGAGGTTCTTCACAAATTATCTGTTCTGTTCTTCCCTTGCTTCTGCTCTAATGCTGAATAATAATCTCAATTATATAAGGAGGGTGCCTATATTCGTTTTCCCTCCTGGAAAATGTAACTGTCTAATCTACAGCTAACCCTATCTACCAGCATTAAAACTATTTAATGTCTTCTTATCTAAATTACAATACAAATGCGCCCGGCTTTGAATGCCTTCCTTCAAACGATGGCGCAACGATCTTTTCAAAGTAATTCAAAAATGTATGCGTTGGTGCCATCCAGCTGTTCTCCTCTTTCCTCCACGCTGGCTCGCTTGGTTGAGTCGTAGATGCTCCTGCATCATACTCCTCGGCTCAAAAGGTTTCATGGCTCTTGTCCATGAGTTGTTGCATGGTGTGACCATGATTTTGTATCACTGCCTCTGTTTCCCAGCTTGCATCCTCCACGGGGTGATTCTTCCATTTCACCAGGTACTCAAAATATTGCTTCCTCCTGGTTTTCTTGCCCGCTCGTTTCTACAGTATGCACTCCATCTGCGGTTTTTGTGCAACTGGTAATTGTTTTTTCCACTGGACCACTGGTTCCTCAGTTCCAGTGCCTGCTTCTTCAGCCCTGTAGGGGTATAAATCCAAAATGTTAAAAATCGGAGATATCTTGATGCCCTCTGGAAACTCAAGCTCATATGCATTTTCGCCAAATTTCCTCAGGATTCGGCACGGTCCAATTTTCTTCATCTTGAGCTTGTTATACGTTCCCCTTGGGAACCTCTCCTTCCTCAAGTGCACCAGAACCATGTCACCAACTTCAAACTGAAGTTGTCTTTTCCGCTGATCGGCTCTGCGCTTGTATTCCTGGTTCGCTTTCATCAGTCGCTGCTTCACCTGTGTGTGAAGTGCTTGCATTGCTTCAGCGAATTCCTCAGCTCTCGCGCTACTAGTCTCAGCCTTTTCTGACTCCCTGAGCTCAAACACTCCTCTCGGCTGTGTCCCATATAAAATCTGAAATGGGCTCTTTCCTGTACTCCGATTCACCGAATCGTTGTACGCAAACTCGGCTTGTGGTAGGATCTGGTCCCAACTGGTGCGATGCTCCACCACTAGGCTCCTTAACAGATCTCCTAAGCTCCTGTTGACCACTTTTGTCTACCCATCTGTCTGCGGATGGTAAGCAGAGCTGAACGCCAAGTCAGTCCTCAGTTTCTTCCATAGCGTCCTCCAAAAGTGACCTATGAACTTTGTATCCCGATCCGAGACTATGCTTCTCGACAATCCATGCAATCTCACAATCTCTTTGAAAAACAAGTTTGCGATGTGGGTTGCATCGTTGGTCTTATGACACAGGATGAAATGTGCGATCTTCGAAAACCTGTCCACCACCACAAAGATGGAATCCACTCCTCGTCGTGTCCTTGGCAAACCCAAAACAAAATCCATACTAATGGCTTCCCATGGCCTCTTAGGTATGGGCAATGGCTGATATAACCCTGTATTCTGCTTCCGGCCCTTCGCGTGTTGACAAATCCTGCATCTGTCAACAAACCATCTAACATCTGCACGCATGCCCGGCCAGAAATATGATTCGCTCAGCTTGGCGAATGTCTTGTCATGCCCGAAATGACCTGCTAAGCCTCTGTTGTGCTTCTCCGTCACCAAATTCTCTCTCATAGAGCAATCTGGAATGCACAGTTGATTGCCCCGAAACAACAATCCATCCTGGATCATGAAATCAATCCAAGGGCTCCGATCCCTGAGAACTGGGTTCTCGGCTGCCTCGTATGCCTCTGCAAAATCAACATCACTCGCATACATGTCTCTCAGGTTCTCAAAACCCAGTGTTTTGATCCTGAACTCCTATAGCAATAAACACTTTCTGCTCAAGGCGTCAACCACCTTGTGCTTGATCACGAATGTGAAATTCTGCATGTATTCTACCCACTTCGCATGCTTTTGATTCAGCTTCTCTTGCTGACTTACAAACTGCAATGCATGGTTGTCGCTATATAATACGAACTCCTTGGGTATCAAATAATGCCTCCACTTCTTCAATGCCTGGATAATGGCATAGAACTCCTTATCGTATGTGGAGTACTTCAGCTTTGCATCATCCATCTTCTCGCTGTAATATGCCACAGGCCTGCCATCCTGACTCAAGACCCCTCCAACAGCATACCCACTAGCGTCACACTTCACTTGGAAGGTTTTCTGAAAATCAGGCAGCACTAGAATTGGCTGCTCAGTAATCTTTCGCTTCAATAAGTTGAAGCTCCTCTCAACCTCGACTATCCACTGGAAAGATTTATGCCGCTTCCTGACCGTATCCATCATTGCTGCGCTAATTCCACTAAAGTTCCGAATGAACTTCCTGTAGAAGCTTGCCAATCCATGGAAGCTCCTCACTTCAAAAACATTCCTCGGCGATGGCCACTTCCTGATCACATCAACCTTCTCAGGATCCATCTTTAATGCATTCGCCGATATTACAAAACCCAGATATATGAGTTCTGTCTGCATGAATGAGAACTTCTTCAAATTGATCAGCAGTTTCTCTTGCTGTAACCTCCTCATCACAATGGCAAAATGCCTCAAGTGTTTAGCCCTGGTCTTGTTGAAAATCAATATGTCGTCCAAATATACGACAACAAATTTTCCAATGATTTCCCGCAGGACTTCATTCATCAGCCGCATAAACGTGCTTGGTGCGTTTGTTAGCCCAAACGGCATGACCAACCATTCGTACAAACCCTCGTTTGTCTTGAATGCTATTTTCCATTCATCTCCCTCTCTCATTCGGATCTGATGATATCCGCTCTTGAGGTCAATTTTTGAAAAGTAATTTGCCCCGCTTAGGCAATCCATCAAGTCGTCCATCCTCGGCAGTGGAAACCTGTACTTGATGGTAATTTTATTTATCGCCCTGGAGTCGGTACACATCCTCCAGCCTCCACCCTTCTTCGGGCTCAACACCGTTGGAATGGCACATGGACTCAGACTCTCTCTGACCGGTCCTTTGTCCTGTAGATCTTGTACCTGCCTTTTGACTTCCTCATTCTCCTGAGGCGTCAACCTGTATGCGGCCTTATTTGGCAAAATTGCTCCGGGTATGAGGTCAATGTGGTGACTCACACTCCTCATCGGTGGCAATGAACGCGGTAGTTCATCCACGATGATATCAGAAAAATCTCCCAGCAGTTGCTGAATCTCCTCTGGTAAGTCATCCACTCTTGTGCTTGTCAGAACAATCCTCGGCTTTCTGACAACAAAGAATCGTGGATCCTCATTCTTCTCCAACTCTCTAAGAAGCTCTTTCCCACTCATGAGAAGTATTGTGCTGTTTACTTCCAACTTGACCACCTTATCCATGATCGGAAGCAACGTATGGGATCTCCCATCCTTCTCCAAGGTGTAGGTGTTCATTCTCCCATCATGAACAACATGTCTATCATACTGCCATGGTCTTCCCAATAAAACATGACAGACGTCCATGGGAATGACATCACACAAAATTTCATTCCTATAATTACCCATTTTAAAATTCACCAAGCATTGTTTTGTAACACATACCTGGTGTCCTTTCTGCAGCCATGTCACCTTGTATGGACTCGAGTGCTTGTGCATTTTCAGCTCCAACTTCTCCACCATCTCGGTTGAAAGGAGATTATCTGTGCTTCCGCTGTCCACTATGACCTTGCATTTCCAGCCCTTGGTTTTGCACGTGGTCCGGAACAGTCTGCATCTTTGCGCTGTGTCCTCCACCTCTTTCTCAGGTTTCAAGAGAACTTTATGCACTGTCAGTGACTTTCCACTTCCAGTGTCTTCATCTTCGACATCACGCCTCTGCGCCTCAGCGACATGATCTTTTCCCCTGTCCATTTTCCTATCTGGACAGTTAACGGCCTTGTGTCCGTCTTTACCACACGTGAAACATGTGATAACTCCTCCTCGACCTCTACCTCTACCTCGGGTACAAGGAAATGTGTTCACGTCAGCATATCCTCCTTGTTGATCATTTTGCTGTCTCCTAGGCAAAAAATTTTGCTGCCTCTGCTGTGAGATTCCCCCTCGTTCAGCTTTTCCCTGAGGCCTTTTCCAATCCTCCTGGGGCTTCTATGTACTCTCTTGAACAACAACTTTGCCTCTGGGCTGACTCCTGCCTCGCCCTTGCTAACCTTGTCTGCGGCTCAGTTTTTATTAGGCTTTCAAAGCCATCTGGTACGCATCCTCAACAGTGCGGATGGTAACCATGCTCAATTCATCTTGAATGTCATACCTAAGGCCATTCAGGTATCTGGCCACCTTCTCGTCATCACTCTCCCGATGACCAGCTCGAATGTTGAGCCTGTAGAATTCTTCGGTGTATTCCTTCACCGTCATCAGCTTCTGCCTCAGGTTCTGCATGCGCCTGAACATAGTGATCTGGTAGTCCCTCAGAATGAACTTCACCTTCATCTTGGCAATCATTCGATCCCAGCTTTTGATCTTCTGTTTGCCTCGGGAACGTCTCTCTGCCTGTAGTTCGTCCCACCATAAGGCTGCGTGTCTCTTCAGCTTCGTGATGGCATGCCTTATCTTCTTGTCCTCTTCGATGTCTTCGTAATCGAAGTAGGTGTCGAGTGCTCGGATCCAATCCAGCAACTCCTCAGCATTCAGACTTCCCTCATAGACGGGAATGTCCATATTTGTCTTCGAGCTCATCCTCGAAATGGCTTTGATCAACCTTTCTGTCGAAGAATCTTCGGCTGTGACCTCTTCTTGGTCGTGTCCAACTTCCTCTTCAACCTCAGGATCACTGAAATCTGCCGTACCAGCTCCACGCCTCTGGGTGGTTTCCATCTCTTCGAGTCTCCCTATGAGATCTCGCATCTGACGTTCCATCTCTGGGTTGCCTGCTGGCCTACCCCTTCTTCGGGCGTCCCTCTCTTCACGATCGGGTGACTGCCTCTCCCTTCGTGGCGGCATTATGTCTTCTTCTCTCTACTATCTGAACAAAGATAACTTCAACTCCCGCTCTGATACCACTCTGATCGCAACCTCCCTTCACCGGCGGTTGCTCTCCAGGACCTTCACAAACCTCGGCCCGAAGAACGCTGATACTCTTCCAACTCCTCTCGGGAGTCTTCGTCACCCACAGGATACTCCTCGGTGAACTCCCTTTCGCGATTCAGGAATTCGGGCTTCGCGGATCGCGAGCCGTGCGACACTGTCCTCGTGCGACCAAATGCCGAAACCCCGACCCCCGATGGTCAACGGTCAATGCTTCGGGATATCGCCACTCGCGATGCCGAGCCCTTGTATTTTAGAACTCCGAGTACTGAGGTGCCGAGGTCATGTGTTATACTCCACACAGTCTCCGTGGGACCCGTCGCAACTCGAGACTTCGCTGTCTCTCCGTGCTCCCTTCGACTTCGGAAACGCCGAAGTGTCGAGTCCCGATTCCTCGGGATCTCGTGCCACCTGTCCCTTCTAGGATCGACGGCTTTGATTAAATTGGTAAATTGCAATTTGCGATTTCGACGTGCATGAGATGCTTACCCTCGCCAACCCGATATGCCGATGAGCAGATGGAAACCGGACTCCTCCAGGCGCCCGCGAGTTAACTCCCTCCCAGTTCCTCCACGGTTTGACGGTCTGCGTGGTTTCAAAGATCTATTCGACGATCTTCAAGTCGTCGATTCTCTTCCTCATTGCAGAGCCCTTCGCTCCACCACCTTCCTTCTGTAAGGACTTCACTGAAGCCTGCTTCCTCCAAGAAGTAGAGGCGCTATCCCTCTTGAGCTTCTGTAACTTTGTTCCTTTAGAGATATTTTCGAACACGCTCCCCGTGCTCGACTTCGACCTTCACCAACCCTCAGCGGTACTGAAGATTTCCTGGTTCTGTGCACTCGCAGTCACAACAATCCCGTCCTTCCCTTCTTAGACTTGCTACTGAGACTTCAATCCGACCTTCACTTCCCTGCACGGCCCGAACAACCAAATTCACTCCGACAAACGAGAACAAGAGTTTAACTGCTTGGCCTCCTTGACGCATTCTATGCAGAGGAATTCAACTGCACTCTATGCAGGAATCTCCCGGCTCAAGCAGAGAAACAATTGAAACTCATTCACTTCATTCCCTTAGGTTTCTAACCTGATATGCAATCACATATGCAACATATAAAAGATAAGCATAAAAAGAAGAAAACATGCACAGGCATAATATCAACAACACACAGAGATCAAACACATCCATGGAATTGAATCAAAGTCTTTCCTCTTAATTCAATACTTGTACATGGAGGTTCTTCACAAATTCTCTGCTCTGTTCTTCCCTTGCTTCTGCTC
>ML878105.1:0-17538 GCA_009831015.1 Picea engelmannii
CGATCATCCAACCCGATTGGATAATATAAGTGAGGGATGAATGGAAGAATGATGAAAACGTGTGGACTCTCATTCAAAGGTTGCAGCAGGATTCTAGTGCATCAGACACATTTACATGGAAAAATGATTCACTATGGTACAAATATCGCTTATATTTATGTAATAATTCCCAACTCAAACAAAAGGTACTATTGAAATTGCACACCTATCTGGTAGGAGGGCACTCGGGATTTTTGAAAACCTACCATAGGGTTAAGAAGGAATTTTTTTGGGATGGCCTTAAAATTGATGTTCAAAGGTTTGTGGTAGAATGTTTGGTTTGCCAAAAAAATAAGATGGAAACAATTGATACCCTAGGTCTTTTAAAACCAATAGCCATCCCAAGTCAGCGTTGGGAGGAGGTTTCCATGGATTTCATCACAGGGTTACCAAAGTTTGAAGGAAAGAGTGTCATCATCGTGATTGTTGATAGACTAACCAAGTACGCACACTTTTGTGCACTCTCTCATCCCTTCAAATCCAATACAGTTGCCATCGCATTCATGGATACATTTCAAAAACTACATGGAATCCCAAAGATTATTGTAAGTGACAGAGATCCCATCTTCACTGGACATTTTTGCACATAATTATTTTCTTGTTTGGGTACTCAATTGGCTCATAGCTCATCCTATCATCCTCAATCTGATGGAAAAACTGAGATAGTGAACAAATGTCTGGAAGTATACCTTCGTTGCTTTGTCTCTGATAAACAAACACAATGGTTCAAATGGTTACCCTTGGCAGAATGGTGGTATAACATTTCCTTTCATACTGCAAAAAAAATGACACCATTTATGGCACTCTATGGATACCACCCTCCTTCCATCACTTCTTATCTAAAATAAAAATCTAAGGTTCAAGCAGTGGAAGATCACATGGAGCATCAACAACAAGTTCTCCAAATCTTAAAGGACAACCTGACCATGGCACAGAATCCCATGAAATAGTAAGCAGATCAACATCGTAGTGAAAGAATTTTTGAAGTAGGGGATTGGGTGTTTTTTAGACTACAACCATACAAACAGATGTCCCTCAAGCAAGCCAAGAAGGATAATAAATTATCACCAAAGTACTATGGCCCTTATAAGGTGTTGCAAAATATCGGTACTGTGGCATACAAATTGGATTTGCCTGCATCTTCATGAGTACACCCAGTTTTCCATGTTTCATGCTTAAAGAAGGTTATAGGTGGCAAGATCTCAGTTCTAACTATATTTCAAGAAATTTACGAGGAAGGAAAAAACATATTGGAGCCTGAAGCTATCACTGACACAAGAATTCTCCAACTGAGGAATAGATCCATTTCAGATTATCTCATTAAGTGGAGGAAACTACCTGCTGAAGATTCCACTTGGGAAGATGAGTCTTTTATACAGAAGCACCCAGAATTAATCAAGCGTTGTGGACAACACTTTTCTGGAGGGGAGGGGCATGTTAAGCCCTAAATAGTGGCACATTACCCCTTAATTAGGGCATATTAAATTAGTAATGTTATTTTATTTATGTCGGCTTGGGTCTATTAGTTGTAATTGTACCTCCTAGTCTCCTATATATACCAAGGAGACCTTTTCATTTGGAATCATCTTGTATTTGGAAATGTATGTGGTGTATAAGGAGTTTGCCCCCTCGAAGAGGCTTATTATCTAAAATTCTTTCTTTTTCAAGGTGTTGAGTACTTTTTCTAAGGTTTTTATATGCTTTATTGGTATTTGGTTCCTAAAAACTACTCGCTTGCAGGATTGTAGTGTGATTTTATCTACATAAAATAAGATTTAAATATTGAGATTCGTCTTAGCCCGACATCATATAAGGAGAAAGAGGTGCAATCAAAATTAAACGTACAATCCAACAAAAGCAAATACGGAGATAAACAAACAACCTGTATAGCTTGTCAAGTGCCCCACCCAGCCACATTTGAACAAATAACCCTTATAGCTTGTCAGGTCCCAAATCCCTATCATATAATCCCTCCCTAAAGCCACGGGCCCCGCCCGACCCCATTTGAACAAATAGCCCTATGAGTTATGAAAAATCATGAAAAAATTTCCCCCACTTGGAACTCTATCTCGATCCACTCGAACAATAATTGAATAGGGAACTCAAACTCAGAGGAAAGGCATTTGTCGGAATTCAAAGCATGTATCTCATAAGCCTATACTAGCTGGAAGGCCAAAGGACCTCAAATAAAGGCATATGCCCTGACAAGCTATAAAGGGAAAATGCAAATAAAGCTAACCTCAATTAAAAAAAATCTAGTTGAATAATTCATCTAAAACCCTAAAGCTCGTAATTGAAGCTCTCATTTAACTCAAAAAAACATATCATTATTAATTTTGAAACTATATAGTGTGTAACTAAAATAGTTTTAGTTTAGGTGATCGGGAGGAACAATTGTTATATTCATGTTTGTTTCTCTTCACAGGGGTTCAATTTCTTTGTTTTTGAAGGCCTTGTACCCTGAAGATTCTAGGGTTTGAGGTGTCTTTTACTAAAAAACATTTTTAATGAGAAAAAAAATAACACAAATTCATTTTATCATCATTTTTTAATTCAAATGAAAAATGAATATATTGATAATTAAAAATCTACTAAATTTGAAGCATGATAGAAGTATAAAATTGTTTGAAAATGGTCCTCGAGTATGACCTAAATACATGAGCGAAAGTATAACCCCTTAAGGATCACCAGCTGGTTATTTGAGGTGACCCATTTAAGCATCACCAACGAGTTATTTGAGGTAGATTGATCAATCGCAGATAGGAGAAAGTGATGATTGTCCCCACTACTGATAAAAATTGATAAGTTTTCCCACTAAAACAAAAAATAATATATGGTTTTCCAAAATAAAATTGTTTTAAAAGAGACAATCAAACCTGAAATTTTTAGCAGAAAACTTTACACCCCAATACGAATCTCTACATCACAAATATTTGATAAAGAACGTGAAAAACTGATTTATCCAAAATGAAATCCTCTACCAAATACTAAATCCTACCTCTTAAGCATTTTTATAGGCGAATCAAAGAGTTTGGCGGACACCCAAGGGTCGTATATACAAAGTGGGCCTACTTATCATCGATTAAAGAGAAGTGTGACTTGTGATGTAGTCATACCAGTTAAATAAGTAGTTTTATAGCATTGGTCAATGTTTGAGTCCCTTATGTTGTAGGAATTGGGATTTGAACCTAGGTTTTACCAAAGTAATCTCAATTCCTCTAATAAAAATAAATAAATAAAATTATAATATATTAGAAATATGAAATCTTAAATTATAGATTAAAAGTATGATTTCAAATAGATTAGTAAATAGTTAAATATTATATATATTATCAAAAATTAATAAATTGTTTATCAATATTTTATATTATCAAAAATTAATAAATTGTTTATCAATGTTTTATATTTTATATTGTAAAGTAAGTGACTAAAATACCTCAAACTTATTAAGTTTATGGTGAAAGTAACATTGTATAAATAAATTTATGTTTTAGAATGGTTAAGTATGTGAAATTATTCACAATACATATATAATTAAAATATTATTAGTCCACTAGTTAAGCAAAAGAGTCTAAATTGAGGGGGTCTCGTGTACATAATGTAGGGAGCCTAATTTGTTATAACAAAATTGATTTTTTGATCCTTCTAATTAGTTGTTAAGTTCTAATTTTATATAATTATTACAACCAACTTATCTAATCTATATTTGAATGCTTACTTTCAATAAATAATTTGGCAATTTACACTTCTTTATACAAAAAATGAATCTCGCATTGGTTGAGAGATCTAACCCACAAGAACATATAAACTCCACTATAGCATGGTCCTTGTGCCAATGAGGAAACCATGCTTTCAAACATTGATCCAGATTTATGCAAGAACACAATGAAATACAGAAATACACATGAACGCAGATATGGAGCGGAAGTAAAACTTCATTTCATTAACAACAAATGACTGAAATATGATTACAGACGGAATGGAAATAAAATAGCTCAGGTGCTGGTAGCTTATCTCTGAGAAGAGATGTGGCGGCTACTGGCATATGAACTATGTGTTGCAATGAGGCTCGAAGGCCTATATTTTATTGAGAAACAATGGAAAACCCTAAACATCCAAAAACCTAACCCTAGAAGATGAAACGTGATAATATGGGCTCCGTTGGGGTAAATTGGTACATCAATTTATCGGGGTCGTAACTTTGGCATACTATCTCCGTTTGACGCACATGGTACATTGTTAGAAAGATATATCTGAGGACTACACTAAAATGGGGTATAGTAATATGTATATAGATATTTCATTGGTGCTTTAGCCAGGTTCCGCCCATATCCAGCCATTGTAGAAGAATCAGTCGATCAAAATGGGGTATAGTAATATGTATATAGATATGTGGTTGTTTTCCCTGGGAAGTGAAAGCCTTGACATCCATCCGATTCTCATGAGTATCCCGACCTCTCTGCTCTGGCAAAACTTGATATCTTTATTGCTTTCATTGATTGGGTCGGACCGGAACCGGCAAACACTTATTTGATTCGATCTATCTTTAAGCATGGGATGAAATCCACTCGACTAAACTGCTTCTGCTTTTGCCGTTCAGGATGGTAATAATTATATAATACAGTTATGCCTCTGCCCCGTAGGGGACTCGGTAATAAGCAGCATCGAGAAGATTCATCAACACATAGCTGGTAGGTGTACGCAAAGCCATTTGATTTGACTAGGGAGAGTTGTATCCAAACATGAAAAATTCCTTCCAGACCTGCATTTTGGCACCAATCAATTTAACTCCATAAACCGATTGAGGAACCTCAAAACCGATAGTGATTTTCCGAGGAGAGGTTCGAAGAACCAAGAGGGAAGGAGACAACTATCTTGAGAACGAAGGAATGAACCGCTAGTGAACAAGAAGTGGACTATGCCCACCTATCTTTCTAGAGTTCTTTCAAGGGAAAGTTCCCGGGACAGATGCTCGATTAACGCCTCGGGGCCCCTCCGATTAAAGCATTCGATCGAAGGGTCTGAAGGACAGAGTTCGTGTCTTTCTTGATTGCTTTCTGCCATTCTTGATTGAGGGTTCAAAGGCTTTAGATCCGATGTTGTTAGCAGCTTTATTTGCCTTTATGGATGGAGATTTCAATGAATTGGTTGGCCTTTTATCTGAAGACTGTGCAAACTAGGATCCAACTCTGGCGAGACCGGTGAACCAGCATTCAAAACCCTTCAAGTCATCATTGCCTTTGTCGACAGCGAATATCGAGTCCAGAATTGACTCATATCCGACAAATATGAGTCCATTCTGGACTCGATATTCTATGTCGGCAGTGTAGTCCTCGGATAGATCTTTCTAACGATGTATCATGTGCATCAAATAGAGATAGTATGCCAAAGTTACGACCCCGGGAAATTGATGTACCAATTTACCCCAACGGGGCCCATATTATGGTGTTTCATCTCCCTAGGCTAGGTTTTTGGATGTTTAGGGTTTTCCATTGTTTCTCAATAAAATATAGGCCTTCGAGCCTCATTGTAACACAGAGTTCATAGGCCAGTAGCCACCGCATATCTTCTCAGAGATAAGCTACCAGCGCCTGAGCTATTTTATTTCCATTCTGTCTGTAAGCATATTTTAGTCATTTGTTGTTAATGAAATCAAGTTTTACTTCCGCTGCATATCTATGTTTATGTGTATTTCTATATTTCATTGTGTTCCTGCATAAATCTGGATCAGTGGTATCAGAGCAGTCTGCTCTTTCTTGATCCTTCTTTGCATGTCCCCAACGATATCAGGGTATAAGGAGTTAGGGCTCGATCTGGTTGAACCATTGCAAGATCAGCCTCGCAAACCCCGATGGTCGCCCATGGGGGAAGAAAAGAAAGATGAGGGAGTAGGAGATCCTATCAAATTATTGCTCGAGGAGGCCCTTGAGAAACAAAGGAACGCGATGATGAACAATTTGCCCAGATCCTTCAACGATTGCCCACTGGAAGTGCATCTACATCCAATAGCCACCCTGGAGGCACCACTTCTTTTAAGGTACAAGTAGACTTTGACATTCCCATATTTGAGGGCCAAATAGATGCAGATGGCGTTGACAAATGGTTGAATCTGCTAGAAGGTTATTTCTCAGTTCATGACTTTTCCAACTGAGAAAGGATTATTTTTGCACTCCTTAAAGTTGCCCGCCATGTTAAGGACTGGTGGAAAACCTATTGGGAGTAACAGAGTGAGGGGGAACCCTCTATGTTCTCGGTCGCACCCACTTGGAATTCTTTTCGAGACGCCATCAAGGAACAATATTATCTCGTGGGGAGCTATGAGGACAAATACATACAATGGACTATGTTGCGGCAACAAAGAGACCAAGATGTGCATGAGTTGATGAATATGTTCCATACCCTATGCACAAAGTTGGGTATCAAAGATTCAGAGAAATGACTAGTGTTAAAGTACCACAATTGTCTTCATAGATACATTCATGAGGAAATGGAGTTCCTCAACATCTCCTCGCTTGGTGCGGCATACCGATATGCTGCCAAGATTAAGTAGAAGTTCAAAGAGAAGAAGAAAGACTTTGGGTCTATGAATCAGAAGTAAGGGAAAGGTACCCCCAAACTGTCGAACAAAGGACCAAGCCAAGGCGGGGTGACCCAGGACAACCCGCCAAAACCGCAAGCAAAGAACAACATCACGAAGCCAAAAAAGGACACAGGGAAGTGGTGTGAGTTCCATAAGAGCTCCATTCACAACACAAGTGAGTGTCAGGCCAAGCAGTCACTGGTAGCCGAGTTGAAGGCTTTTGAATCGGATGCAGGCTCCGACTCTGAATCAGACCTGACAAGGGGAGTCACGGGGGGAAGCAAATAATTGATGCGGATCCCAAT
This sequence comes from Picea engelmannii, assembly GCA_009831015.1. Lineage (NCBI taxonomy): Eukaryota > Viridiplantae > Streptophyta > Pinopsida > Pinales > Pinaceae > Picea > Picea engelmannii. Next base: position 6,925 of record ML878105.1, read on the forward strand.
GCCACCATTGCCACCACGAAGATCTAGAAGAAGGAACCAGAAGATCCAAAGGAGGCGAAGTGCCTCTTCCATTCCCAAATGTGGGTAAAGGGTTCCCCATTGCAGTTCATTGTCGACAGCGGAAGCCAGAAGAACCTCATCTCAGTAGAGGTCGTGAAACGACTGGGCTTGCCGACCACAACACACCCACAACCATACACCATCGGGTGGCTACACCAAGGATGAGACCTTCGCGTAAGCCAACAATGTCACCTTCCCTACAGCATCAAGCCCTTCACAGATGAGGTATTATGTGACATTGATCCTCTTGATGTTTCTGATGTGTTATTAGGCCAACCATACTTGTGGAAGCGACATGTTGTGTATGATTCCAGGCCTCGTGTTGTTATTATTACTTTGGGAAATAAGCTGTACAGGATACCGGAAATAGCACCACCTACAACCATCTCTTTGGTTACTACAAAACAATGCAGTAAGCTCATTGCCAAAACTGGGAAATTTGTTTTCCTGATGATCCGCCCTCAGGGAAAGAAGAAGATTGTGGCCATGACCTCCAGACAGGGCCCCTCTGCACAACAACAATAGATGGATAAGGTCATGGAGGAATACGAGGAAATCTTCACCTCCCCCACAAGGGTGCCTCTACACTGTCAGGTCAAGCACCCCATCGATCTGACCCCAGGTGCGTCGTTTCCCAATGGACCGATCTATCAGTGCTATGTTCTGGAGAATGATGAAATCAAGAGGCAGATTCAGGATTTGTTGCAGAAAGGTCACATCCAGACGAGTTCGTTGCCCTGCGGAAGTTCGATCATGTTGGTGCAGAAGAAGGATGGGACTTGGAGACTCTGCATTGACTATCGAGCACTGAACAAGATCATTGTCTGGAATAGGTACCCGATCCCACAGATTGATGACCTTCTAGACCAACTTAAGTGGGTGAAATATTTCAGCAAGATCGACTTGAAGTCTGGGTATCACCAGGTACCAATCGAACCCACTGATGTGTGGAAGAATGCCTTCAAATCCAAGGAGGGCCTTTTCGAATGGTTGGTCATGCCTTTCGGGTTGACGAATGCCCCTGCAACCTTCATGAGACTAATGGACGACATCTTGCGACCATTCACCAACTCATTTGTAGTGATGTACTTGAATGACATTCTGATCTTTAGCTAGACTTGGGAAGAGCACCTCCACCACATTCGACAAGTCCTCCAAACACTGCGGCAACACAAGTTGTGTGCCAATTTGGAGAAGTGCACTTTTGGCATGACCCAGGTTCAGTATCTAGGATACATTATTGATGAGTGGGGGGTACATGTGGATCTAGCCAAGATCCAAGTCATTCAGGATTGGCCAGCCCCAACCACCCTAACAAAGCTCCGCAGCTTTTTGGGTCTTGCCAATTTCTACCGCAAGTTTGTTTTGGGGTTTTCTCATATCACTTGGCCCTTGAGTCAAGTCACCAAGGGAGGAGCGAAAGCAAAATTATTTTTGTCTGAATCTCAACAGAAGGCATTCGACAATTTGAAGCATCGTCTCTACTCTGCACCAGTGCTCACATTACCATACTTGCAACAACCATTTGAGATTGAGACAGATGCCTCCAACTATGCTATTGGGGCAGTCCTTACTCAATAGGGGCATCCAGTGGCATATCATAGTGAGACACTTTCCGACACAGTCTGGAAGTATCCCAATTATAACAAGGAGATGTATTCCATTGTGCAGGCTTGCCGATAATGCAAGCATTACATTTTGGGAAAGGAAACGGTCATCCACACAGACCACCGACCCTTGCAATTCATACAGACACAAGGGAAGTTGTAGAACGATTGCCATTAGAAGTGGTCCACATACCTGCAACAGTTTCATTTGAACATTAAGTACAAGAAAGGAAGCACCAATAATGTCGCATACTGCCTCAGTCGACCCCCTATCATGGCGCTAACCACGATGTTCGACTCTTGTGGGCACGAGACTTTCGATTGGTCGCTTCTCTACAAAAGTGATCCAGAATTCGGCCACACATACAATACACTCTTGGAGGGTAAGCAAGTTCCTAAGTTTCACCTCCAGGATGCCCTGTTATGTCACCTAGGACATCTTTGTGTTCCTTCAAGCGAGCGTGCCAAGATTATTTGGGAGGCGCACTATAGTCGGTTCGTTGGACATTTTGGGGTCGAGAAAACCATGGAAGTACTGCAAAAGTATTTCTATTGGTCGAACCTTCGACGGGATGTCGGGAAGTACATCAAGTCCTACACTGCTTGCGCCATTGCCAAATCGACCATCAAGAAGCAAGGCCTTTATACTCTGTTGCGCACCCCTAGTCGACCTTGGGAATCCATCTCCATGGATTACATGTCGTGCCTTCCTTCTACTAAGCATGGAAATGACTTTGTTTTTGTGGTCGTCGACAAATTCTCGAACATGTCCATTATGATGGCCTGCAAAAAGAATATCACAGCAGAAGCCACTACTAAACTCTTCTTTGAGCGAGTGTGGGTACATTTTGGGATCCCACAGTCTATCATCTCAGATCGGGACAGCAGGTTCCTCAGTACATTTTGGTCCAGCCTCTGGTCAATTTTGGACACCAAGCTCACCAAGTCCAGAGCTTTTCATCCACAAACTGATGGCCAGACAGAGGTCGTCAACCGGATGATTGTACACATTCTGTGCATGTACAAATCAAAGCATCCATGCACATGGGATGAGAGCCTCCCCTATGTACAACACAGCTACAACCAGGATCTCCATAGCTCAACCAGCCACAGCCCCTTTCAGGTGGGCTTGGGATTCCAGCCGCTATGTCCCATTGATGTAGCCATGCCATTTGCGGCTACTCAGGAAGATTCAGCCCATGTCCAGTCTGAGGCTGACAAGGCAAACAAATTCATTGAGTGCATTCAGCACATTCGCCAACAAGTTCATGACATCTTGGACAGAGCCAATGCTAAGTACAAGCAGTGACATGATCAACATCGGGTGCCACACAACTTCCAGGTGGGCGACAAAGTGTGGCTACATTTGCAAAAGGAGCACCTCGCTGGACCCTACCGCAAGATTCACCCACTCTGATATGGGCCATACACCATCACCAAGGTTGTAGGGGAAAATGCCTTTGAGCTCGGTATTCCACCATTCCTTGGTCTACACCCAGTGTTCAATGTCGACCACCTTTGGCCCTACTTTCCACCTCTACTGGACACATTTGACATGGCAGAACAACTCACACCAATAGAGTTAAACCTAGATTGCATGGAACAAGCCACAACTAATTGGATTATGAACACACAGATCAAAAACACCCTCTAGCAAAGGATCCAGCTATATCGAGTTGTCAAAGCAGGCCAACTCCTTCACCAGGGCAAGTGGCTCACCAGGGACCAAGTTCAGCAGAAGTTTCCTCATCTCATGGAGGAACTCAACGCAATGGGGACCATTGCTTCCTAAGGGGGGAGGAATGATCCTGGTGGATATTGGTGGCCACCCGCCTATTCCACTTGGACCCACACCATTGTTTCTTTTGGATTTTTAGTTTCCTTAATTGTAGCACAATTTACTATTTTTAGCAGTTTTTCGGGTCCTGAACTTCCGGAGCCGTTTTGAGGCCCTAAACGACGTTTTTTGGGCATGAATGCTCCGACGAAATATCACTATATCAAAGACATGGTGTAGAGGAAATCAATACACGTACAATACCTTCCTACCTATGAGATTATTGCAGATATCTTCACCAAACCGCTTGCCAAGACGAAGTTCGAGTACTTCTGTGAGAGACTTGGCCTGGTGGAGAATGCCTCCCTAGCTGAGCGGGAGTATTGATGATTACAATTGCGTGAGACATCCTCTAGGACACAGATTGAGTGAGTCGGCATGTGAGAGATCCCATGAGGTGGGTGTGCCCATGAGATGGGTGTGTTGTTCCTCCATGAGATGAAGATGGAATGTTGTGTGCCCCTATGTGGGGTGAGGAAGTCCATGATTTGGGTGTGTCGTTCTCTCTGAGACAGAGATGAAACCATGTGTACCCCTGTGAGGGGTGAAGGATCCCATGTGACGGGTTTACTGTTCTTCTTTGTGCAGAGAGTTGAGATGATGTGATACTCCAAATGATTCTCTTGTGAGACGCAGTGAGATAGAGATCTGTTGAGTAGGACGTTCATGTGGCTGAGCATAGGTGGACGAGATCCTAGTGGTTGAGCACTAGTGAGTGTGTATTCTGATGATTCTCGTGTGAGATGCAGTGAGATAGAGACTTGGACGTCCCTGTGGCTGAGCACACGTGGACGTGCCCCTAGTGGTTGAGCACTAGTGGGTGTATGAGATCCCTTGCTATATTGTCTAAGAGTCAAACTTACCTGTAACCCTATTTGTGATGTAAAGGGTACAGGTCACCCCCACCACAAAGTGAAAGATAATTAATGTAAAATATAATTAATGTAAAAGATAATTAATATGGTAATTATTAATTATATTTTGAGTTATTGAGGTCGTCCCTGTTGTGCCAATAAGCACAACTTTTGATATGTCCAGTATAATATAAATAAAGGTGATTTCCCCATTGAGGAAACATAACACAAGTGTGAGTTTGGAAATTTCAGCAAGTACTTGTTCTAGGGATGAAGTGCGCACCTCTTTTGGGTGTTGGTCTTCTAGGTTTTGTGAGCACCCTTTTGTGTGCTAGGTTATTGGTGTGGGTGGTGTTTTTCTTGAAGAATATAGCAAAGGATTGGTTGGGTTTTCTTCCCTTGTTGAGAAGGGTTTCCCAGGATACTTCTTGTGTACTTGTGCATGGTGTTTTCTTCTTGTGATCTTGGTTGCTGCAACAAATTGTTTATGGTGTAACTACAATTTTCTATGGTTCAAGTAAAATGCTAAAATTGGAATGAACTTCATGCTTGAGACTAGCTTAATGAAAAATCAACACCAATAATATGAACCATACATATGTTCAACCCACAAGTATCAAAGTATAGCTTGAGGTGGCCAGCAATATGAACATTGAGTTCATATGTTATACCATATGCAATGTGCTTAATGGACTTTTAAACCTTTATGTTCCACTATGCCACCTTTCCTATATAGGATTGACACATTCTCATATATATATGTTTGTGATATGGAATCCAATGAAATTCAAGTTTACCAAAACATTTTTTGCATGTAAACTATATTAAGAAGATTCTGAAGCTTTATGGGCACAACCATCATGTTTCTTCGCAGCCATAGTCAAAATGAAAAAAATAAACATTATCATTGTGTAACATAGATGAAGCCATTATGTACTTTTAATGGATTAATAATGCCTCTATCCTGGGAATACTTGAAAATAAACATCCTTTCTTTCTCCCTAGGGGCTCCCACCTATAGTTATATATTTATATTATAAATAATAATAAAAATTTAAGTGTGCCTTGCAACCATTTGAAAGATATGATATTGTTGATGATTTTATGAGTCAACATCAATGATTAAAATAATTCCTTGGGCAACCTAAGGACATATCCAAACATGATGCTAGTTTATAAGGATTATGGGTTGGTTTAAGTGGCACTTGAAGAAAATGAGGGGGTGCACAAAGGAAAGATGCACAAATGTGAGGAGATAATAACTCTAAGGGCATGGACACCAAAGTGTGGCTTTTGCTAAGGCTTACCTATTGGAATTATTGTCATTGATGTCAAAGGATTAATGTTGTCATTAATGTCATATTGCGGCTTTACAAATACACACACCATTTCCAAGATTGATTTATATATAGGTTTACAAGTGTATTAAAAAAATGGGTGCATGTGAAAAAGTAAAAAGTGAAATGGTGGTTTCAAACCCATGGGGTTGGAAGCCCATGGTATTTTCCCATGGTATAGTAAAAGTGAAATAAAAAAGGGGAATTAATTATTTAATTAATGGGTTTCGTGTCTTTTTTAATTAACAAGTCCCTTCATAAAGGGTTATGATAAAGTATAAAAAGAGAAAGTATTGAGAAAAAGTGTGTAGGTGAAAAATGTAATAACACTTGAAGAAGTGGATGAGTAAATATTGAATATCATTCCAAAAGGGGAGAGTTGTGAAATCAATTTCAAGTTAGCTTGACATTTTCGCTATAACTTATTTTATGGGACATTTCATACCGTGAAATTTTGAGGTGACAAAAGTGAGATATTTAGATACATGTGGTTGAAATTTCAAACATTGGTTCACTATACTTTTTGAGATATGCCCTATGGAAGTTAGGGTTCCTGAATGCTCCCGAAATCAGTCTCAAACAAGGTAGTTTGGAATTTTCGCTATAACTTATTTTATAGGACGTTTCAGACCATAAAATTTTGAGGAGACAAAGGCCATATCTTTGGGTACATGTGGTTAAAATTTCAATTGTTGGTTCGCTAAACTTTTTGATATATTCCATGTGGACGTTAGGGTTCCTAAATGCTCCTAAATCAATTTCAAACAGGTCAGTTTGGCATTTTCGCTATAACTAATTTCATGGGACGTTTCAGACCATGAAATTTTGAGGATACAAAGGTGAGAATTTTGGGTACATGTGGTTAAAATTTTAGATGTTAATTTTCTATAATTTATGAGATATACCTTGTGGAAGTTAGGGTTTCTAAATAGTCCTGAAATCAGTTTCTAATAGGTCAATTTGGCACTTTCACTACAATTTCTTTTCTGGGAATTTTCAGACTGTGAAATTTTCAAGGATCTAAGGAGACATATAGGAGTACCTCAGACTGTGAAATTTGTAGGGATCCAAGGAGGCATACCGAAGTACCTCAAGTAAAATTTTCAGAATTATATTTGCAAAATTGGACACATGACATGTTGTACAAATTTGTTCTTGGGAAGAGGCGAAAAACAACAAGCTTTGGGAAAGTTGCCATAAATTTCATTTGAAGGTAGAAGTAGCAAGCAGACTCGGTGAAGGTACTATGAATGTCATCGTTTTTTGAAGAAGTTATATGTACTAAAGAAGAAATTGTAACTTGAAGGTTGATGCCACTCAAACAAAGAGATTGGTGTCTCTTGCTAATTTGGTGCTTAGTAGTGGGGATTGGTGTCTCCAATAGATTTGTGTCTATGAAGATTTGTAAGAATAGGTTGGTGCTTGATAGGGTTTGTACCAGTGGGGATTGGTGTCTCTAGTAGGTTGGTGCCTACAAAGAATTATAAAGAGAAGTTTTGTGGTTTTCTTCCGAAAGGATTTCCACATAAATCTTGTGTTCCATGTTCTATAGTTAATAGATCTTATATGTGGTTTTTTTCCTACGGTTGATGAATGTTTGAAAAAGTAAAAAATTGTCTTATATTTATTCACCCCCCTCTTAGTATAAGTGTGTGTTCAACAATTGGTTTCAAAGCATGTTCCTTTGGAAATGATCTAACCATTGCAAGGTAGATCTCGGGGGCACACATGGCCGGCCAGGAAGGTTTCTCTACAAACAAGACTCTGTTGTTTGATGGAACAACCTATGACTTATGGAGCATAAGGACGTGAACCTATGTAATAACTCTTGGTTTTGATGTTTGGAAATCAATCGTCGTTGATTATACAACCCCAACAACTCCTCCAACATATGCGGTTGGGAAGAAGCCTAATGAAAACAATGCAAAAGCCACGAATTCCATATTTTGCAGTCTATCATAATCCAAGTTTATCAAGGTGATGCATTGTAAATCCACAAATTAAATTTGAGACAAGCTTCAAAATATCTATGAAGGTGATGGCAAGGTTAAGAAGGCAAAGCTCCAAACTCATAGAAGATAGTTCGACAGTTTGAAAATGAAAGATGAAAGATGAAGAAAATGTTGCAACATATCTCCTTTGTGTGGATGAAATTGTCAACACCATCATATGACTTAGTGAAATGGTTGAACAACCGATGATTGTGCAAAAGGTGTTAAGGTCACTCCCCTTAAGATTTGATGCCAGAGTTTCCTCTATTGAAGAAATGAAGGATCTTGATAATTTGACAATGGATGAATTGCATGGGATTCTCACTGCATGTGAAATGTGGATTGAAAAAGAAGGGTCATCAAAGAAAGAAGTGGCTTTAAAAGCCTCAAAGAAGGCGAAGAACAAAGAACACAAATCAAGTGATTATTCCAACTGTGAATTAGATGTAGAGAAAGCATATTTTGTGAGAAAACTAAAACAGGGATCGAGAAAATACAAAGGTAAGTTGCCCTTTAAATGCTTAAATTGTGGAAACATAGGACATTTTGCTACTAAGTTTCCATATGCAAAGGATGAAAGCAGTGACGAAGAAGGATACCATAACGTAAAGAAAGGGAGCAAACATCATCAACACTAAAAGAACCACAAACTCCACAAGCATGAAAAAATAAGAACTCTTATACGCAAAAGAAGAATCTCTACTAAAAAAAGGTTAGTGACTCGTTCAGAGAAAGTAGCGAAAGAAGTTTCAACAGTGATAGAGAAGAAACTCTCTTTATGGAAATCAAAACAAAGATAGATGAAGACAAAGGGATAGAAACGATGGACTCGGAAGAAGAGGAAAATGTTGAAATAGATCGGGAAGTGGATCTTGAAGAAGAACTCATGTGTGCCTTAAGTGAAATAAAGACGATTAGGAAACTGAGTTTGAAACAAAAGGAGCAGCTGTAGAAATATGAAGAAGAGGATCATGATTTGAAAGACAAAATTTCACAAAGCCTTGAAGAAACCAAAAAGACTATCGTGAACCTAAAGGCTCAATTAGAAGAGACAAGAAGGATAGAAGAAGTGGTAAAAATCTAGCTGCAGGAAAAGGAAGAAAACTACAAAAAGATAAAATATGTTGTTTCCTTGAGAAAGGAACTAGAGAAAACTACTATTAAGTTGAATAGAAGCTTAGGGTTTGAAAAGAGTATTGAAACCTGAGATGATGTCATCGATTTTCAAAGGTGTCCATTCATTAAGACTTGTCTTGTCTATGATAAGAGTCAAATGACCACCAAATATGATTCAAAAGCTACAGAGCCACCGAAGAAAGTAAATGAAGGAAAATCTAAAAGTTATGTTGATGTACTCAAAAGCTCCATCAATGATGAAGATGACATGAAGAAAGAAGAGGTGTTCCACAAAAAAATGGCATTCCTTCCAAAGACAATGAGGACATATTAAGAAGATATTTTCCACCAAAGTGGTCTTGCACAACTCACTTTGAAAAACACACTACAAGTATTGGGTCCCGACTACTGAGCAAGATGGGCCATACCAGAGGAGGACTTGGAAATAATGGATAGGGTATTGTTGTTCCTATTAGCCCTGAGATGAAGTCACCAAGAACAAGTCTTGGATATGATGTTTTTGTTGACTCCCTGCCTACACCTAGCCTTGCTATAAGCAAAGAAGTTTTATTTGTTGCAGGTGGAGTTCATAATGGTTTTCTAGATGGAAACCTATAGTTGATGGTGTTAAACATATTGATGAGTTGCATGTTCCTCACGTGCCATAATTTGAGCATGTTGTTATAGATGACATTGTTGCTAATATGTCGGGTTGTTCTACTCCAGTAAGTGAACCTGACTCTAAGACTACTTCCTCTAATAAACCAAAAAAAAAATCTATGTCCTATCATCATCCTCACTGTAACAATCGAAAGAATGGAAATCATACTTTCAGATCTTTGCATAAGAGGCATGAAAGACATAATTCTGGACCAATGTTGACTACCATAATAGATTGTGGTTGGATTGTTGGATGGTCATGGAATCTTTTGACCATGTGTTTGAGGACTTCGTATCATTGTGTATCATCGGTTGTACAAGTGTGCAACATTCCTCTTACTTACTGATGATTTCCTTGGAAGCGGTCGACCAAGTACTGACTTGACATGACAATTGACTAGAGTTTTGAATAAGTATTCATCGACTAAGTTTCGACTGGGTTGTCTGTCGACCGAATTTTTTTACGATAACTATTATTGCTACTTATTGATCCTTCAAGGGGAATACTTGAAGTTGTTGATATCTAGCCTTTTTAGCACTCTCTTGTTACCTTTTTGGTAATTGGACTAGGAATACCACAACTTAGATGAGTCTTTATGCCAATATTCTTGGGGATCATAAAGGTTGAGTTTGGGCTTGAGGCCATTCTAGGCCAATTGTTCTCTCAACACAATATTGTTTGGTAAAACGAACTCCTTGTTTTATTGAGACTCAACATTGTTGAACTCACCACAAAATAACTAATAAGCCTCCTACAACTCCTCACCCAACCAATCCCACAATTCAACCCTTTCCTCTACACCATTCAAAAATAAATGTTGGATAGGACAAGCACGCGATATCTAAAATAAAATAGATTCCTTACAACATAGTTTGAATGGTAATATCCATGCTAGGATATTCTACCAATTTTGGAGATATTAGTGTCATTGCTAAAGTTGGCAAAAATATTTCTAAGAATTTTTTTCTTCCAAAAATATGCTCAGGTTGGAGGAACCCAACATGAAGAGGAAATGCATCAACTTGGTTTCTCTACACTATAGTTGTTCATTTAAGGTGTTGAATTGCAATGTTCTTGAAACCTTCACCAATTCTCTTTGACACCCCATTCTTTCTTCCTCTGACGACCATGTGTTGTCAATCACACCCCCT
>ML878106.1:3610-15092 GCA_009831015.1 Picea engelmannii
ACATTCATTTTATTTTCTTTTCATTACCTCGAGCGTTTTAGCATTATATTTCTCATATCTCTATTTGCAATTTATTTCATGTTGTTTGATATCAATATATAATGTAATTCACTCCCACCTTTAGCATACTAATATTGATACCTTCACTAAATAGTTATTTAAATAGATGCAACTTGTTCATTTTGAATTTATTTTTTTTCATATATATATATATATATATATATATATGATGAGGACATTAACCATCATCATCATATATAATGTTCATATTGAAACATTTATTTATGGTCGACAATTTTTTTTGTTATTTATATTTTTTAAATCACAAGCATCAACTCTGTGTTAATCATTGAAGGAATTACACATATACCTCATAATGGGAGGTATAAATCACCTATTAATGCAATACTATTTTTTTACATTCAATTAATTTATCTCTCTATATATAAAGTTGATATAAAATTATTTTGTTAAGGTAGAGATTGAAATATTTTATTTATGGTTGACATAGAAATATTTTATTTATGGCAGACATTGAAATATATTTTTTTTATCAAATTTTTAAAATTTTTGTTATCAAAATTTTAAAATGTCACATGTCAACTCCATGTTGAGCACATAAGGAATTACACATCTCCCTCTTGCTAGGTTGTAGAAAGCACCTTCTAGTGCAAATATAGTAATTTAGTGAAGGTGGTATCAATGTTTTTATTAGTTTCTTTTATGCTAGGGTTTGTAGTTTTTAGTTACTACTCAACATATATTGATTTGTAATTATTTTGCTTCCTTTTACAAATGTTTTGGTAATTTTCCAATATTCTATTTAAAAATATTATTATTATTATTATTTATGTTTAAATCAAAATTATTTTTCACTTATTTTGGTGTGTTTACCTTAATTATCTATAAAATTGAACATGCAACTCTTCCACCATTATTACAATTAATTATAAAAGCATGACAGTAATTATCATAACAAGGGGATGAATCCACCTTTTTTTTCATTTTCTTCAGAAGCAAGATAATCTCCGTATTCACATAGATTGGTTTACAATGCATATTCTTTTTTAATTATCATTTTCTTTCAACTCGCCCTCCATTTATTCTCTGGGACAAAATGATATTGTGTTCAATGCTTCATCTTATATCGTGATCAACCTCTCATGGTTGATCACAATATCATAAAACATTGATAGATTACATGGAGAAGATGTGAGTATAAGAGAAACAAAAAAGAGAAGATGAACAACAACCTGAGAGGATAAGAACAAGAATGATCAAGAGAGGTTGGTATTATTAAAATGATGAAAATTGTGCTAAAATTTCAAAATTGCAAACACAATGAATGAAGAACTTCTCAACTTGGACCGTGCATTTAAGTTCTAAATCGAAAAGCCTTTAATTATAACTTCATAATGATATGCAAGGTAATTTTTCCCCTGTTGATGTACTTTCACCACATGTTCCCCCAAATACTCCTCCACCTCCTCTAGAACTAGATGAGAAAAGTGCTACACCTGTACAAATTATGATCATTTTGACAATTGATCTTTTGGCAAGATTTCATGTTATTGTTTTCATTACATTGGAAAAATGCATACATTCTACAAAAATTCCAAAATTTATTTCTAAGGTGACGTTTTGACATGTTTGATTGTGCTCCATGAAGATGAGACATGGGATAAATAATGCAAAGACAATCTTGCTAATAAGCTTGTGTTTCCATGGAGATTAAGTTTATCTTAGGATGTGCTAGAGCTAGTCCCATGCTAATCAAGAATAAGATCTTCGATAAGGGCACCATGAAACTCATGAGATTTTGATGCCCACCTACAATTTCATTCGAGAAATATTGCATAATAGAATCCACTTCCATGTTTCTAGACTTGAGAGTCTTTCTCAAGTTTTTCATATTATAAAATTAATCACGAAGTGGATTTTCAATGGAAGAGTATTCAATCCATGAATTTAATAAAAGCCTGAGAATTAGAAGCATGTGAAATCCTTGAATTCAGTAAAAAGACAAGTAGTAAACATTGTGGAATGGATATATGCTAAGAAAATATTACCGACATACACAAATATTGACACTCAATCACGCAATAGAGTCCCAACTACTAAAATCTCATGTTGCAGCTACCACCTCCATTACCAATCACTTAATCATTTTCTATTATCACCCAAATTTAATTATAATTTGTTGACCCAAAAGAAATCCCCATTCATTCCTCTGGTTACCTACCCAGTATAGTGTTAGGTTGATATAGGTGGATATGAGTGGCTTCCCACCTGATGCAGGAGCATCTCTCCACGTCATCCAACCAGCCAGCCAGGTGCGTCAGCAAATTCAAATCGCGTGGTGAAGAGAGGCGCAACCCCATTTAAAATTGGAATTGAATGTAATTAAATGTCTAGGTTGTTGAGCCATAGAGTCATGCCTTTGCGCAGGCATTAGGTAGATCGGCCTTTAATGTTTGTAAGGCTGAGATCTAGATCCGATAGCGGACTAGACAGCCCATTCAATGCAATTGAATAGGGTAGGTAGGTTGGAGGGAAGCGCTCGAAGAGCCCCCTCAGGAAAAATATATTTTGGATCTCATTTTGTAAGAGTCGACAAGGATAGTTGAAGAAAATCTGCGAGTAGAGAGCAGAAGAGAAGAGTCGAGACCTTGTTATAGGTCATGCTCAGGAACACCTTGTAAATACAGGCATTTTCCATATTTAATATAAAGAGCAGTTTTTCCTGCATTACTGTGTGTTAAATGAATGTCTGTGAGTGTTCTCTATATGTTGTAGATGTATGTTGTTATCGTGCATTTGCAGGAGTGTGTCTGATTTCAGGTGAAGGTCTTTGAGGCTTCACACCAGGAGGCTGTGACAGAACACTGTGGGTTCTGATAGCCGTGCACAGAGGTTTCATTTCTGGATTCTACGGGTTCAGAAAAAGACGTGCTAGGACACAGGAACTGGAGTCAACAACTCAGGAGAAATACCTCAAGGTTGTTGAATACCTTGGAGGCAAGGCTATGTAGGAGAGACACAGTTGCAGACAGAATCTCTGAGGAGTTATGTGAAGCTCTTCCAGGTGGGAATTGAGCACATGCACAACGGTGCACAAAGGAAGAACTCTGTTGTGAGTTCAAAAAAGAAGAAATAGAATCACTGAGGATTCTGAGAGCTCTTCCAGGTGGGCATTGAGCGAGTGAAAGCAGAGGATACTCTGCCAGAAGGGCATTGAGACATTGTGCAGTTAGGCACAAAGGAGAAGAGAACTCTTTGAGTTCTGTATTCTGAAGGAAGAATCCACTGAGGGATCTTCATAGGGTTGTTGAACACCCTGATAGGCTCAACAAGAGGTTGCTTGAGCAAACAGAGAGCCACGAGGGCGTCCAAATTCTCCATCTGAGGGAGAAAGGAAAGAAAGAGTCGAGTTTCCTTAGAGGTCGAATCTACAGGAAATCTCAGGACGGATAGCACCTTTTGTGTGTGCATATGAATACCCTATAGAGGCGTAGGAGTTGAAGAATCCTTCGAGGATTCGAAAGGAGCAAAGCTCAGGAGGGAAAATGTCGAAGAGCACGCACGACGAGGACTCGAATTCGAGGAGCTCACAGAGAAGAAAGGAAAAGGTCGAGGCCTTTGGGAGACTTGGAATTCTTCCAAGCATCGGAAGAAAGTGCGCAAGCTCAGGAGGGAGTACAGCAGCTGTCGGATCAGTCGGAGGAAGAGATCTGGACCATTGATTTCTACGTCCATGAAGGAGAAGGAGGAGTGCACAGAAGGCAAGATTGTGGACCGTCGGATGTTCACATAGATACTCGTCAGTCGTCAGATCTGATAGGAGATGAGCGGAGTTTAAGCTTCGTGAACAGGAGGTTGAAAGTCTCGAAAGGAAATTGGTGCATCGGGATATCGATGCTCGGGATATTGGAGTTCTCAAGGTCGAAGGAGTCGAGACACTTCAAGTCTCGAAATAGCGAGAACGATCTGAGTCGTCCGTTTGTGGGACACATGGTGGGAGATCGAGTGACCCATCGGTACATCGACTACCAGGGTTTTAAGTTGACAGAGGATTTCTATCATCGGAGCATTGAAACCTCTGAAACAGCGAGATTGGATCTGGGCCGTCCATCTGTTGGCGACACGTGGCGGAGATCTAGATTATCGGGAAGGTCCCAATAGGAAGCCAAATCAGAGCATCGGAGTTCGACATTTTGCGAGTCCTGAAGATGAGGCACTCGGGACATCAGAAGTCACGAAATCGTGAAATGGATGTGGACCATCCATCTTGAAGGGATGCGTGGCAGGAGCGAGGCCTTCAGAAAAGGTCCCAATAGGAGAGCTATCTATTGGCGGAAATCCCATGGACACGAAGTCCTTGCATTTCAGAATCGCGAAGTCCGAAACCCTGACAAGGAGGGAAGCGCCATCGTGAGGCCAACTTTCAACATAATGGAGAATCGGCTTTCGAGAGATCGGGGAAGTCAAGGGCAAAATCACTTCAGCATTTGAAGTTGCAAAACCCCGAGGGAGATCTGGAGCCGTTGGTTTTAGTGACCGATCACAGTCGTTGATTGTGTTTTACGGTGGAAGGGCATCCTAGTGATGTCATATTGGGATTCGGAGAATCGGGAATCCTAATGACATGGGGTTTATGCATTTCGGCATTGTGAAGTCTGAAACCTCGACAAGAATAGGGTTGTGGTCATGGAGATAGTGCTCATATGGGCCAAGAGCTTAGCCAGGAGGGCTAACGCATAAAATGTCGTATCGGCAAATCAGTGATCGGGAGATCGCGGGGACAGAGGTTCGTTACATCAAGGGTCGCGAAACCCTGAAACCCAAAATTAAATCGGGGAAAAGTCACAGGTGCGTGCAGAGGTCGTGACAGGGAAAAGAGAAGGACCAATGGATCGGGTTTTTATCATAGATTCCACGGAGGAATCGAAAGAGCCGCTTCGGCTCATGAATGAATGAGAACGATCCTGTGAGCGGACGTAGAGGTGGCGTGGAATCCACGTGTGCACCAAGTGGTATCAGAGTTGATTCTTATCTGTATATTTTAGGCAGGAGGAGGTAGAAGGAGATAAAAGAGTACTCTGATACACTACATCAAGTGGTATCAGAGTCTGATTCTTGCTTGTATATTTCAGGTAGAGCACTCTAATACACATCAAGTGGTATCAGAGCTTGATTTCATCTGTATATTTCAGGTGAAGCGTGAAGGTAAAGGAAGACAGAGTGTTGGAGACTCTGTGAGGATTTGTTTGCAGGTAGGCAACAGTTCGTAAGCAGTCAGAGGACTGGAGGATGAAGATGGAAACACTCTTAGTGCGGAGTGATAGCAGCAGGTTTGCCAGGAGAGAAGATAGAGACAACACCATGGTTACTGAAGAACATAGGCATGCTGGGAGGAAGAGCAAGGCAGAAAAGCTCGCAGAAATGGATAAAGAGCTCGATGAAATAAGGGCAGACATAGAAAATCTTGAATTGCGGATGCAACAGAAAGCAAAGCCGAGATGGGTATATGAACGACCCATGAAGGAGTCGAAGGTAAAATGGCTAGTCAAGGAGTTGATGGTCAGAAGATAGCGTAGGCTGTTAAAAGGATGGTTGAGGTATGATGAAAACCTCAATGGACCTGAGGAGATGGTTAAGGTATGTGAACCAGAGACTGGGAGAGGTCTCAGTGATGAAGAAAATGAAATGGGATCAACTGAGGATCTCAAGAACTGCCAGGAGGGAAGATTAGAAATTCCAAATTGCCAGGTGGGAAAAGAGATGAGATCGTTGCGGGATCTCATGGACTGTCAGGGGGATAGAGTAGAAATTTCAAATTGCCAGGTGGGTAGGGATGAGCAGATGAGACTATCTGTGGGTCTCATGAACTCGGAAGTGAGTTGGAATCAACTCGAGGAGCTGACAGAGCAGATGAGACTGTCTGAGAGTCTCATAAATTCAGAGACGGATTTAGATCAGCAGGTGCAGATGACAGAAGAGGAGGATTTGAGAAGCCTTATGATGATTGGGGGAATTGGAATATTCCTACCACCTGCCCGAGAGGAGGAAGAAATCTGTGTTGCAGAGGAAGCAACAACAACAGAAGAACAGTCGGCTGAGACTGTCAAGGAAGGATTGGAGCAGGTGTTTGAGACTGACCAAGCACAAGTAGATGGAGAAGAGAATGAGCATTCTAAGGAATGGCTCAACGCTTTCAGCCAGGAAGCTGAGAAGGCTGTAGCACTGAAGCTGACAGCAAAAGAAGAAAAAAAAGAAAATGATCATTCTGAGGAATGGCTCAGTATTTTCAGCCAGGAGACTGAAAAGACTGCAACATGGGAGTTTGTAGCAGAAGAAGAAGAAGGGGCAGACAACATTTGTTTTTCTGGTCTGTGGGAACAAATCAAATCCCTGGAAGAGAGGGTGAAAGTGCAGGGCATGCACATCCAACAGGTGAAGTTGGAAGCTGATGAAGAAGAAAGCATGGGAGATCATGGTGATCTTCCCATGAGCCGAAAATCTTTGCAGCTGAGGAGACTGCAAAAATAGGGCCAACCACTGGAGCAGATGGACGAAGCGATTGAGGAGATAAGAAGGCTGATGTTGAGGTCAACAGAAACTTCCAGTGAGGAGCAGCTGAGCAATAAAGAAGAAGCAACAACAGTAATAACACAGTAGAAGCAGCAACAAGGAGATGGAGCAGATGAACAGCTCCAGAGGATGATTTGGGATCCAAGAGGATTCCCACAGCTAAGATGGGAAGCTCATGAGCAGGGGCTCATGAATTTTGACACTGAGGATTATGATGCAGGAGCATCTCTCCACGTCAGCCAACCAACCAATTAGCCACGTCAGCAAATTCAAATCGTGTGGTGAAGAGAGGCGCAACCTCATTTAAAATTGGAATTGAATGTAATTAAATGCCTGGGCTGTTGAGACATAGAGTCGTGCCTTTGCTCAGGAATTAGGTAGATCAGCCTTTAATGTTTGTAAGGCTGAGATCTAGATCCGATAGCGGACTAGACAGCCCATTCAATGCAATTGAATAGGGTAGGTAGGTTGGAGGGAAGTGCGCGAAGAGCCCCCTCAGGAAAAAGAGATTTCGGATCTCATTTTGTAAGAGTCGACAAGGATAGTTGGAGAAAATCTGCGAGTAGAGAGAAGAAGAGAAGAGCCGAGACCTTGTTACAGGCTGTGCTCAGGAACACCTTGTAAATACAGGCATTTTCCATATTTAATACAAAGAGCAGTTTTTCCTGCATTACTGTGTGTTAAATGAATGTCTATGAGTGTTCTCTATATGTTGTAGATGTATGTTGTTATCGTGCATTTGCAGGAGTGTGTCTGATTTCAGGTGAAGGTCTTTGAGGCTTCACACCAGGAGGGTGTGACAGAACATTGCGGGTTCTGATTGTTGTCCACAGAGGTTGCATTTCTGGATTCTGCGGGTTCAGACAAAGACGTGTTGTGGCACAGGAACTGGAGACAACAA
Source organism: Picea engelmannii (assembly GCA_009831015.1). NCBI lineage: Eukaryota > Viridiplantae > Streptophyta > Pinopsida > Pinales > Pinaceae > Picea > Picea engelmannii. Next base: position 11,103 of record ML878106.1, read on the forward strand.
CTTAGGAGAAAGACCTAAAGGTTGTTGAATACCTTGGAGGCAAGGCTATGTAGGAGAGACACAGTTGTAGACAGAATCTCTGAGGAGTTCTGTGAAGCTCTGCTAGGTGGGCATTGAGCGCATGCACAGCGGTGCACAGAGGAAGAACTCTGTTGTGAGTTCAGAAAAGAAGAAATAGAATCACTGAGGATTCTGAGAGCTCTTCCAGGTGGGAATTGAGCGAGTGAAAGGAGAGGATACTTTGCCAGGAGGGCATTGAGACATTATGCAGGCAGGCACAAAGGAGAAGAGAACTCTTTGAGTTCTGTATTCTGAAGGAAAAATCCGCCGAGGGATCTTCACAGGGTTGCTGAACACCCTGATAGGATTAGCAAGAGGTTGCTTGAGCAAACAGAGAGCCAGGAGGGCGTCCAAATTCTCCATCTGAGGGAGAAAGGAAAGAAAAATTTGAATTTCCTTGGAGGTCGAAGCTATAGGAAAGCTCAGGATGGATAGCACCTTTTGTGTGTGCATATGAATACCCTACAGAGGCACAGGAGTTGAAGAATCCTTTGAGGATTTGAAAGGAGAAAAGCTCAGGAGGGACAGCGTCAAAGAGCACGCACGGTGGGGACTCGAGTTTGAGGAGCTCGCAGAGAAGAAAGGCAAAGATCAAGGCCTTTGGGAGACTTGGAATTCTTCCAAGCATCGGAAGAAAGCGCGCAAGCTCAGGAGGGATCACAACAGCCATCGGATCAGTCGGAGGAAGAGATATGGACCATTGATTTTTATGTCCAGGAAGGAGAAGGAGGAGCACATACAAGGGGATATTGTGGACCGTCGGATGTTCACATAGATACCCGTCAGTCGTTAGATCTGATAGGAGATGCGCAGAGTTTAATCTTCGTGAACAGGAGGTTGAAAGTCCCGAAAGGCATTTGGTGCATCGGGATATCGACGCTCGGGATATCGGAGTTCTCAAGGTCGAAGGAGTCGAGACACTTCAAGTCTAGAAATAGAGGGAACGATCTGAGCCGTCCATTTGTGGGAAACATGGCAAGATATCGAGCGACCCATTGGTACATCGGCTACCGGGGTTTTAAGTTGACAGAGGATTTCTGTCATCGGAGCATTGAAACCTATGAAACAACAAGATTGTATCCGGGTCATCCATCAGTTGGGGACACGTGGCAGAGATCCAGATTATCGGGAAGGTCCCGATAGGAATCCAAATCGGAGCATCGGAGTTCGACATTTCGCGAGTCCTGAAGACGAGGCACTCGGGACATCAGAAGTCATGAAATCGCGAAATGGATGTGGACCGTCCATCTTGAAGGGACGCGTGGCAAGAGCGAGGCCTTCCGAAAAGGTCTCTATAGGAGAGCTATCTATCGGTGTTACGGGGACCAGGATATTGGAAATCCTGTGGACACGAAGTCCTTGCATTTCGAAATTGTGAAGTCTGAAACCCTGACAAGGAGGGAAGCGCCATCGTGAGGCCCTCTATCAGCATAGCGGAGAATCGTCTTTTGAGAGATCGGGGAAGTCAAGGGAAAAATCACTTCGGCATTTGAAGTTGCGAAACCCCGAGGGAGATCTGGAGCCATTAGTTTTAGTGACTGATCACAGTCGTTGATTGTGTTTTACGGTGGAAGGGCATCCTAGTGATGTCATATCGGGATTCGGAGAATCGGGAATCCTGATGATACGGGGTTTATGCATTTCTGCATTGCGAAGTCTGAAACCCCGACAGGAACAGGGTTGTGGTCACAGAGATAGTGGTCATATGGGACAAGAGCTTAGCCATGAGGGCTAACGCGTAAAGTGTCGTATCGGAAAATCGGTGATCGGGAGATTGCGGGGATAGAGGTTCATGACATCAAGGGTCGTGAAACCCCGAAACCTGAAATTAAATTGGGGAAAAGTCACAGGCGCGTGCAGAGGTCGTGACAGGGAAAAGAGAAGGACTCGTGGATCGGGTTTTTAGCAGAGATTCCATGGAGGAATCGAAAGAGACGCTTCGACTCATGAATGAATGAGAACGATCCTATGAACGGATGTAGAGGTGGCATGGAATCCGCGTCTGCACCACCACCTCTTCCACAACTCAATGATTTTGTATCTTCTTGTGATTTTTTTTGGGTCCCAAACCTTCGAGGCCATTTTGAGGCCCTAAATGGTGTTTTTTGGACATTCGGGGGGATAGGGGTTACCATGACATTACCTGGCCCCAGCCAAAAGTTTTAATCCCTAGAAATTTGTTTCCAACGAGCTAGCATGCACCACAAACAAATATCGTATACAAAGGTTGCACCCCCGAGAAGTTGACGTATCAACTAACCATCTCGTGGCCAACAACACTTTTGGAATTTCATATTCTAGGGTTAGGGTTTTGATGTTTAGGTTTTCTGCCTCTATTTTTTAGGATTCATGATAAAAGGCCATTTTTTACCTCTTTGTAATCATATTTTTCCAAATGAGCATAGTCGACATCTCTTTCTCTTCAAGGATAAGCTACCACCATTCTAGCCAGTTTGTGTTCTATAGTATTCTGTTATTTTATTCATTAATAGAAGTTTGGTTTCATTGTATTTATGTTTTCTATGCTAAGTTTTTGTTTGTATCTCACTAAGTTCTCAATATAATCTAGATCAGTGGTATCAGAGCCATCTTCTCCTTGTTATTTCTCAGTGCATGTCCCCGACAAAGTCAAGGTATAAAGAGTTGGGTCTCAAGCTAGTTTCACTTGGGGACAACCGCTCTCATCGTCCCAAGAAACCTCCCATGGTAGAAGAAAAGAGATATGATGGAGAAATATATCTTTTCAAAATGTTTCTTGAGGAATCCCTTGCATGATAGAGAAATGTGATGATAGAAAACTTCACCCAAATCCTTCAACAATTGTCGACGATAGGCAAGGCACCTTCAACAAGCATCCATTTCATAGGTGTGACACATGTCAAGGTACAAGTTAACTTTGATATCCCCTCATTTAAATTCCATATAGATGCAGACGCTTTGGAGAAATGGTTGAATCAATTAGAAGGGTATTAGTCTATTCAAAAAAACAAATGACATTGAAAATATCACCTTTGCTCTCCTTAAATCTCTCCCCCATGTCAAAGATTGGTGGGAATGTTACTAGGAGAGACATAATGAAGAGGAGTCTATGGAATTTGGGACATGACCCAGTTGGGAAGCCTTTGTTGATTCCCTCAAGGTGGATGTATACCCTGTCAGAAACTATGATGACCAGTACACGAGATGAATGACTCTATGTCAAGAAAGAGACTAGATCGTGCCAGAGTACACTAACATCTTCCATACCTTACACTCAAATGTGGGCATCATATACTCTGAGTAGCACCTAGTTCTAAAATACTATAGTGCCTTACACGTGTACATCTAAACTGACATGGGTTTCTTGGACATCTCGCAACTGGGAGTTACTTATCGAAATCGAGCAGAAATTAGAGCAATGAAATAAGTGAGAGTAACATAGTTACCAACTTAACAAGAACTCTACAGAGTTCTCGTTTTTCTGGGGGTCACATTTTTTACCCCATTTTTAAAAATGGTGCTATCAGTAGCACCCCCCTCCATTTTTAGGTGTTTTTTTAATATTTTATTTATTTTTATCTAAATGTTTTCACATTATTTTTTTAAATGCTTATTTTTTCATATATTTTCAATTTTTTGTTTTCAATGGTGTTTTTAGGCATTTTTACATGCTTCTTTCAATATTGAAAATATTTTTTACCATTTATTTTTTGAAGTTAAAAATTTTCATATAATTGTGTCTCCTTGATTAATTTATGGTTCCATACTTTTTAAATATAGTGGAAAATATCATTTTTAACACATTTTTACCTATACTTCAATGCAAAGAAAATAATTGTAGTTAAACAACACTATTTTTCAATATTTAGCAAAAAAGTATAATTCAATTTTTTTTTATAAATTAAAAACTAAGAAAAAAAAAATTGAAATTAAAAATTAAATAAATAAATA
>WSFP011472259.1:0-17538 GCA_009831015.1 Picea engelmannii
TTTATTACCCCATAACCAAATTAACATGACATTCTACTATGTCAATGTGTGCATTCATAAGCTAAAAATATTTGAATTAATACAGGCCTACAACCTTTACCACATCCAGTGGTATGCATTCAATCATATAATCATGTGTTTTTTTTAACATATCTCTGGCTGAGGAAATTATTACCAAAATTTCCTTTCAACAATTATGCAAAAAGAGTGATAAAAACTCATACCTGCATGGATGCCATTAACAATTATGCTACCTAAATATCTGATAGCCGTAGAAGCTTTCATGCTTCTTTGATCAAAATTATAACTAGCACTTCAGCTCTGACGCAGACCTCCGACCCTTGGGCCAAGATCCACATAGGATAGTTCTAAATTCTCCTCGAGTCGAAGCGGCTCCTTTGATTCCCTGCTGGAACCTCCAATGAATCCGATCCACAGGTCCTTCACGAAAACCCGCCCTGCACAACTTGATGCCAGGAGCGAGCCTCACATTTCCATGTGACCACGACCTTACCTTAGCACAAGCGCCTCTCGCAACTCGCGAGTTCGTGAGTCGAAGACCCTCGACTCCTCTTTCTCCAGACGTCGATACCCGAGATGTGATATGGGTATGGCTCCTCCTTGTTAGTGCCTTCCACACATAACCACCAGCTAGGGATAAGTGCTAGCACTACTCACAACTCGTGACTTCACGAGTTGGAGTGTTGAGCACTTGTGCTCCTCCTTTGTGAATCCCCGAGACACGAAATTCAACGATGAGTTGACTCCTTTCCAGGTGACGTGTGTCCAACACCTGACACCCGCTTCCCCTTTCTCTGGGAACTTATTGTTACGCTACCTGTCAACCACGTGGTCCCCACCTAATGGATGTGCCATGTGTTCTATGAGCCCTCGGTGCTCAACACTGCGTGACCTCGCAGTCAAAAAAATTTTCTTTCAACCCCCGAACCCCCGATATGCGATACCACACAGAGGTTCTAATCGAACGGTTCTCCCATGGCTTATATCCAATGGTTTGGATCTCCTTCCCTGCTTCTCACGACTCAAGACTTCATGGAACCAAGAATTTGGTCTACCCTCCGAACTCATGAACCCCAAATTCACGATTTCTTGAATGAGATCAACGAATGTCGTTGACCCAGATCTGACAGTTGCTATCCTTTCTGAGCTTCAGAGTATCAGAAGATACTCGGCCTTAATCCCCTTGCTGCTCTGCAAGATCCAATGACTCTCGCAAATTTGGCACTTCCTCCATGAAGTGTCTCCACCGTCCATATGAATCCTCTCCTTTGCGACCCCCCAGAGGTTAAACTCCGTGCGCCTTCCTCCGGATCCGATGACTATCGGTTCTTTGCACTAGATCTGACGACCCAGATCTCTTCCTCTCCAGCTAATATAATGAAAACTATGCTCCCTCCTGAGATTTAGAACTTATTCCTTCCCCTTGGAATATTTTTTGAAGTGTCAAAGGCCTCAACCTTCGCTTCCCCTGTGAGCTCAATTCCTTTGAATCCCGCCTGTGTTCTAGGAACGTTGTCCCTCCTGAGCTTTGTCGACTATGAAACCTCAAAGGGTTTCTCAACCTCCTACTCCTCTTTGTTGTTACTCTGTGCACAACAATATTATCCTTCCTGATCTTTGGAACTTGAACCTCTAATGGATTCAACCCTTTCCTTCTCCTTCAAATGGAGATTGGTGCCCTCTGGCAACTTCTTTCTCAAGCACACTTTGCTGAGCCTACAGGGTGTTCAGTAACCCTGTGAGTGTCTTCCTGTGACACTTCTCCTATATAAGAACTCGAAAGATTTCCTTCTGTGCACACTTGCACCAACTTGATGCCCTTCCTGGCAAAGTTCTCCATAATCCTCAGTGACTCTGTCTTCTCACTGAACTCAAAATAGAGTTCTCCTCAATGCATCTTGTACACTTTCTCAATGCCCTCTTGGAAGAGTCTCATAGAATTCTCAGAAATTCTGTCTTCCTTCTCGACACTTCTCCTTCCTCTGATCTCACAACAGAGTTCTTCTGTGCACTTTATGCACTTTCTCAATGCCCTCTTGGCAAAGCTTCCACATAACCCTCAATGATTTTTTTTTCTCGGTGCTTTCCTCTGCACAGTATTACCTCCAAGGATTCCTACCGTCTGTTCAGGTTCTCAATGACTTCTTTCCAAATATCTTGGCATCAATTCTTTTGGACTTGACTTCCTCCCTAACTTGAAGGATTTCAAATATTTTGAAGGCTTCGATGATGTTTTCCAAAAGACTTTCTGGTGCCCTCCTGGCACCCTCTATGCTCGTCTCCTAGATTCTTTCAAACTTAAAACAAGTTCCCTCTATAAGCACTCCTTGCGCTGGATATGCACACTCTACATACAAAAGTTCTACGCTATCTCTTCTGAGTTTCATTTTCTGAACTGGAAGAATTATGTGTCTCTTCCATTTCTTTGCACTTTGTGGAAATTCAAATCAGTTCTGGCACTTGTCAACCTTCTGCAATACAAATGCGCAGACGACTAGAATTTGTTAGGCCTTCGTTTCTTGACAATTCCTTCATCATTCATAAACAATCCAATTTAAGAAAATGTTTCAATTTCACGAATTTTCCGAGCTCTGCTCGGCTCTGTAATTTTGGGTGATATCTCCCTCTTTATTAGTCCCTACCCACTTGACCAAGGGTCATGACCAAGTGCTAGAATACTAGGTGCTACTTGGGTCTTCGACCTTCAAAGAGTTTAAGGTACACACAACTATCTCCCGGAGTTCCGACTTACCAAATTCGTGTAAACCGGGTGGATTGACGGTCTACGTTTACCCAACATACAATGGTTAAAATCCATTGTGGTTCTTCCATCTTCAAAGATTTTGGGACTTCGGGACTTCGGGTTTCAGGGTTTTGGTCCACGAGGATCCAATAGTTAAATCCTTGGTGGTTCTTTTGTCTTCGAAAATTTTGGGATTTCGGCACTTTGGTTTTCGGGTCTTCGGTACCCGGGAGTTCACGATGCAGTGACTCCCAACTTCTTGTCACTACAATCCCCGAATTCCAAAAATTCTATTTCCTTTACCCTCTGGGTCCACAGAGCACAACTGTCTCCCACATCCATAGTGGCGAGTGGCACACTCAGGAAGGTCCACGTCATCTATGGTGACGTCGTCGGGTCCCACCACTCTCACTTTTCTTCTCGACCTAGTGTCACGTGGTACACATCCATGTGCCCACATCCATTCCAAGTGAAATCCAACAGTTAGACCTCTCTCAGATCTACGACGCAGATGCTTTCGATGGTTCACGCATCGAGTTTCGTGCATCCACACAAATTCGCCCATTCTTGACCCCCCCCCCCCCTTATTAAAGGTAGAAAGGTTTTAAAGGGGTCCATAATCCAATCTTGTCCAATGGTCAAGTTCCTCTCCTACGATCTATGGTTTGGATCATTTTGGGATTTCGCGTGCCGTGATTTCCACACTCCTGTGCAACTTCAAAGGGTTTTAAACCTCGTGCACGTTCTCCAGATCTGACAGTCGTGAGGGTTCTCCTTTCCTCCCGAACAGATCCTACGAATCCAACACTTCATGCGTTGAGCTCTCTCTCTCTCCCAGTGGCCATATACCACACTGGCTGTGGTTCTAAAATACCGCTAAACCTCCTGAACTTTGTAACACGGTCAAGTGACTCCTTGACACTCAAGAACATTCTGGGGTTTGAAATTGGCCCTCTCGACACAGTTTCTTCTCAAAAATTTCGGTCCGAAGACCACTTATCCGGCCCATCTAGGCTCAGCATTGAAACCTTGGCTCTGATACCATACTGTAACACTCTTTCATACTGTAACACTCTGATACCAAACCATAATGCTCCCTCGACCGTCATCCAACCCACTGGTCGGGAAGACGCTACTGTGCGGAACAACATCATTTTATGCTTAATTAATAACATGCATTTAAAACAGGTTAAACACATTTAAAATCAGAGTCAACACAAAATTACTGCTGACATAAATAATCCATGGAATTAACATTCATTCATATGCACAACATAATACATGATAAATATAAATACACAGACATGCAACACATAATTAAAACATCGTCTGGTACTTATCCTTGAAACAGTGGTAATTCCACCAACCACGTGCAGGCCTTCCACGAACCTCCCAGCCTTAGACCACACCGCTCATCAAGCTCAGCAGTGGGTCACCCTCGAGCTGGGACTAAGCTCCACCTCAAGGTAAGGAATCCTAGGCTAGGCTGAGGTTACAGGGAAAACAACATAGAATCACTGGAAGGATTCTTCCCAGGATGTCATCTTACACCCACTACTCCCATACTTTCATTCCCCACATGCCTGTTCCGCCCGGGAGTATACACCTTTACAAGCACAGTCCATCAGTGCTACACCTCCCTCTCTGGGTCTCGACAATAGGCCAGATCAGGAAGTCTCAGAGCCCGAAGCTGGTGCTGGACACTCTTTGGAAGAAACCACTTCCCAACAAACTCTTTCACCTGGAAAGAGTTGCTCACAGGCCTGACAACCTGCCTCTTCCAACAACAATCACCTCCCTCACCTGGAGAGAGGTTACACGTAGGCTAAGCACAAACTCACACTGGCCAGTAAGACATGTGTAGTCCAACATTGCGTGGCCACAACAACCAACTGGGAAAACATACACGGGCTTCCCAAACAAGACCAACAATCATGAAATAGACTCACGGTTTTGGTTTCGTGATTGCATAAGGTGTACAAAGATCCCATGCACAGGCTCAAACTGTTCAGACAGAGGTTATACTGGCTATCTTAGAAATCAACACAGGCTTTTCAGCTTTCAGGGTTGCGCCAGGGTATTCTTGCAAAGGTCAGATGGGACTCACGTTCAGACGGTCGATGGTGGAATGGAGGAGGAACCCCCAACATGGATCATCTCAGCCATTTTATTTGCATGCGCCTAGGTTGACACTTTTCACCCATGCAACTGCATGCGTTCCTTCCATTTGGAAGTTGCTTGTCCTTCCAAAAAGAACTTAGGATAAAACATATTATTCACATGTCTTTTGGAATAATATTAAAATATTATTCCCAAGGACTCAATCCCCTAGGCTTAGCCCCTAGGATACACACTTAGCCCCTTTTCCCACCTTCCAGCCCCTAATCCCTTTCCCACTCTGTGGAAGCTTAGTCCCCCATCACTCATTCATCATGGTCGGTCTACACGCGACGATGTTTATAATTTTATTAATGTTCTGCATAGATGCATGTACAAAATCAGGCTCTTGGCCTTCAACTCTTAGGCTCTCTGGCCTAATAATCACATAAGCCCACCAACTTATATTAACTTGGCTCACCAGCCTATAAAACATAATTACAATTCATTTCATAAACATGATTTACAACAGGGCTCGACCTTGGGGACATTACACCAACCATTCAAAAAGACCTTCTTTTGACTTGAAGGCGATCTTCCATACATCTATCTGTTCTATTGGGACTTGATCAAATCGATGCGATGCTTGGATTGGTAGTGAAGAGGTATCCCGGTAGGAGAGGAGAAGATATCTAAGTATTATTCCACGACCTTATCCACTTGCTTCTGTTGTGTGGAGAGATCGGCTGTGGAGGCCCTAGATGTGGCTGCGATCTTTCGCTCACTCTGAGAGCGAATCACGAAGAATAAAAATTTCCCGGTCTTAGAGATGACCTTCCTACATTGTTTGGAAGAGATCAAGGAAATAGCACTAGGAGAGACTACCTCGGGTATCCTGTACAATTTCTTGTTCAAAGTAATAATAACACTACGAGGCCTATATTCATATACAACATGACATTTCCATAAATAAGGTTGGCCCAAAAGAACATTACAAACTTTGAGAGGAGCAACATCACACAATACCTCATCTTTGAAGGGCTTGATGTAGTACGACAGTCGACACTATTGGTTGACGCAGAGTTCGCTTCCTTAGCAGAGCCATCTAATGGTGTAGGGTTGTGGGTGCGACATTGTCAGTAGGGACAACCGCTTGACTATCTCTACTGAGATGAGGTTCTTCTGGCTACCGCTATCAATGATGAAGTGAAACAGGGTGCCTTTTACCCACATCTGTGAATGGAAGAGACACTCTCCTTATTCTGCCTTGCCTGGTTCACCAGGTTGGAGCTTGGTTGTAGCAACTGCGGGACTAGGTCCACGTCAATGATCTGTCTTCCCCTTTCTAGTTCTAACTCAGAGTTAGAACCCACATCGGATTCAAAGGATTTCACTTCGGCCACGATTGACTGCTTTGAGTGACAATCAACAGTGTTATGCCAATGGCTCTTATGGAAGTCGCACCACTTCCCAATATCTTTCTTTGTCTTTCTGGTGTCTTTCTTTACTTGTGGCTTGGACTGGTTGTCCTGATACAATCCATCTTTACTTTGTCCTTTGTTCTGTGGGTTAGGGATACCACTTACTGGCTTTTGCTGTGAGGGGTTCCCAAGCCCAAATTGTTGCGTCTTTTGTTTGAGCTTCTACTTGATTTTGACAACATATCAGTAGGCCGTGCCCAAGGATGAGATGTCCTGAAATTATATTTCATTCTAGATGTATCTATGCAGAGCACCACGATACTTTAGCACCATATGTCACTCTGAATCTTTGATACCCAAGTTGGTGAGCAAGGTATGGAAGATATTTGTGAAGTTTGGCACTGGTTGGTCTCTTTCTTGTCGCAGTGTGGTCCATTTGGTATACAAGTGGTCATAACTTCTGACCGTGTATTATTGTTCCTTAATAGAATCCCTGAAGGATTCCCAGGTGGCCATGACTATAAATAATGAGGGTTCCTCTGTTTCCTTTTGCTCACAGAAATTTTCCCACCAATCTTTGACATGGGGAATGACTTTGAGGAGTGAAAAAGTAATATTTTCTCTATTCGAAAAGTTATGGACGAAAAAATACTGTTCCAGTAGTTTCAACCACTTGTCTACACCATATGTGTCTATATGACCTTCAAATATAGGAATATCAAAGTTGATTTGTACCTTGAAGGGGCGGCGCCTCCGCTTGAGGAAGATGCGTCGCATGTTGGTAGCCACCGAAGGATTTGGGTGAAACTATCGATCATATTGTTCCTCTGTTGCATGAGGGATTCCTCAAGCAATATTTTGAAAGGATCTACTGTCCCATAATATTTATTTTCTCTTTCCATGAGAGGTCTCTTGGTCTTGTGAGAGATTTTTCCTTAAGAGAAACAAGCTTGAGACCTAATTCTTTGTACCCTGACCTCATTGGGGACATGCATTAAGACAAAAAGGAGCAGACCACTCTGATACCATTGATATGGATTTTATGAGCATAATGAAATGAATACAACTTATCAAAATATGCTTAACACAAAATAACAAATATATAATAAAACCAGTTTTCTATTCAATAAGGAAATAAGCTGAAACTGTAAATTGCAGTGGAAAACAAACTTGCTGGAATGGTGGTGGCTTATCTCTGAGAAGAGATGTGATAGATGTGCTCATTCGCAAGAATATGATTACAATGAGTCTTTGAAGGCATTTTTACAATAAACAAGAATTTCAAAAACCCTAGACATACAAAAACCTAACCCTAGGAGTTGAAGCGCCAAAAGTCATGTGAGCCTCATTTGGGTAAGTTAGTACATCAACTTCCCGGGGTCGTAACTTTTGCATATGATAGCTCGTTGGAAAGGTATCATAGAGGATATTCATTTTTGGGGCTCAATAAGAGCCTTCAGCTATCATTGATAAGATTGATCCTGAAAATCATTCATTTAGGCCCTCAAAATGGCCTCAGAAGTTAAAAAATGCTAAAAATAGTAAATTGCCAAAATTGCCAGAAAAATGTTTTGAGCGAGTTGGAAAAGGTGGGTGGCCATTGATATCTACCTGGATCATGAAAACATACAAAATAATCCATTTTTATTTGGTGGTAGGCCACCCGTATCCACCTAGAAGATGTGTAGGGCTTCAGACAACCCCAAGAGTGTAGAAACCTCAATTACAAAGAAGTATAGAAGAACGTGATGAACCAGAAACTATCAAGAGGAGCTAGTGGAATAGGTGGGTGGCCACCAATATCCACCTAGATCACATCTCGGGTGAGATTGCATTGTGCACTCTGTGTGTTGTGTAACCTTCTAGTTTACTAGAAGGGCCAATGGTGAAAAGGGTTTTGTTGGAGAACTAAGGTAGAACTTGGGTCAGCCCATACATCCAACATATGGTTCCGTTGTTGGGAGAAACTCAGAAGGATAGTATGGAAGAGGTTTGGTGAAGAATATGAAGTGGTAGAAATGGATGTTCAAGCCATGGAATCCTATGAATCAAGAGATTGAAATATGGTTAGAGAAAAAGCAATTGGAGTTTGTGCATAAAGATAATAAGGGTTCCAGGTACACATCACGTCAGTACCTGCAGATGTATGTGTTTACTGATTTGTAAGAAGAATATTTCTGTTAATTTCCAGAGTTATTATAGTAGTGGTTATTAAGGTTGAAGGATACACATTCGACTAATCAAATCAGGCCAATATAGTGGGCTGCTGAAAATATTGCGTGATTGGAAAGGGTTAGTAACAAATTCACGCACACATTGGATTTCTAGTTAGATAACATTGCTGCGGGGTTTATGACTAAGTTTGTAGTAGATACAAGAAAGTCATATACTGTTGTAGAGTAGTATATCTTTAAGGGACCCAGAGGGAGGTACATTATGTCTCTTTACACGCCGATCAAGATCTTATTACATGAGAAAGGCGTGATGACCATGGAATCAAAGAACTAGATCATTCTGTGCACATGGGGGAGTTGGGGGAAGCACTAAGGAAGATATGATAAATGGAGAAGGTTCTAGAGTGTATCCATAAGAAGTAAGTAATGGAACCCATCATGATGGATGATGAACATACCAAGGAAATCCTAAGGAAAGGAGGTGTGACGCACAGGGGATGATCCTACCAGTATAAGATGAGTAATAAGAAGAGGGAAGTAGCTGAGCAAGAGGGTTTGGGAAACTATGAGGAATAGGTAGAGAATCTCTGTGCCATAGGGAATATTGAGGATATGTCTCATGCCACACATGAGAGGAAAACCATAGGTCATGGGTCCGACGCAGAAGAAGGTTTTCCATTCCAGATCCGAATTAGTGTGGAACCCACAACCCCATGTGTGACTAATAAATGTGAAGAAGAAAAACTAGTTAACCAAAAAGTGATTAGTGGTAGAATAATTTTTACAGGACGTGGGTCGAGTAGCATAAGTGAAATTTCAGCAAGCAACAATCAAGTATCTACACCGTGCGAAGGTTGTAGTTCAACAAATTTCACAATGGCAGGAAAAGATCCAACTATTAGGTTACCAAAATTCTGAGGGCATGAGTCAGGTGATGCATAAAATCATTTGTTTATCTGTGAGAAGATATGGGCAACAAAGAAAATTATAGATGAAGATACAAAGGTTGTGTAGTTGGAAATCACATTTAGAGACCACACATTAGACTGTTACATGGGTCTCATAAAAAATAATCCAATGGGAATGCCTACAACTGTAGCATAGGTGAAGAGGCAATTATTAAATGAATTTCAGAAAACAATATTAGAAGACCAATTTATGAAGGAAATGATAGATATTAAGTAGAAACCAGGAGAATCAGTCTAGGAAGTGGACCAGAAGTTCAAGAGGATAAAAGGTAAGTTAAAGTACACTATTACTGATACTCAACATAGAAATTTGTTTGTTAATTCTTTGTTTCCACACTTGAAGTATGCTTTGAGATAACACAAATTCCAAAGTCAGGATGAGGCTCTACATGCAACCTTACAGCTAGAGGAAAACCAATATATGCGTACAAATCCAGCCATGGAAGAGAAGAAGCAAGATTTGAAGAACTTAACATTCCAGTTGAATCAAAAGAAAGGAAAGGAGAAAAGAGAAGATGTCTGGTGTATAATGTGCAGGAAAAAATGCCATCACAAGAATGAGTGTCCATTATTTGCGCAGTATATTGGAGTGGGTATGCCAAACCGTTTAGCTTCAGGAGGACCATGGTGTTAGATTTGCAAAAAACATGGGCATGATCCCTATCATTACCCCTTAATGCGGAAGTATCAGACAATACCGAAGAACACATTTTGTAACGTTTGTAAGTCAATTGGACATGAAGACAAGGACTATATAACCTTGGAGATGATGAAATAAATGATTGCATATACATACAGGGTGTAGGCTGAACATGTAACAATACAATCTACACAACAACCACAATATAACAATGTAGAGAAACCACAAAATAATCCCACGCAATAGTTTCAAGAACAATCACAATATAACAACGCGCAACAACCACAATTAAATCCCCCACAACAATTTCAAGAAAAAACGCAGTACAATAATGTGCAATAGTTTGGAGCACCACCACAACAGTGTGCACCACCACCACAATGCAATAACGTGAAATCACAGTATAATGAAGGACATCAGTATAATACACCACGCGGAGATAATCAGGGAAACATAGGAGGCTTTAGATGAGGAGGCCATGGAGGAAGAGGATTTTTAGGAGGTCGAGGACCACTAGTTTGTCATAACTGTCAGAAACTAGGGCACTATATAAGAGACTTCCCACAATCACTCGTGACATGTATGTATTGTCGCACAACATGACATGAAACAAAATACTGTCCAACACTTTTGATAAATATAAAAGACAAGAGGGACCAGACCAATCAATATGTGCAATGGATCGGGGTGGAAAACAAAGAAGAGGACGGGAAGAAGATTAACATAGTTACTATATGTGGATCTAAGACAGGAGAAGATGTAGCCAAGAAGGATCAAGACCAGTACTAGTGGGACAAAAAGAATACAATGCTTGAACACAATTTTGATGCATGAAAAGAGAAAGAGATATTCAAAGAGGCTAGGCAAGAGATTCAGAAAGAAAATATTGCGTCCACTTCAAGGACTAAACTAGAAGATGAGATACCAATGTATGAAATTCCTTCATTATTTGATTAGACCAATCAAGAGTAGTCTCCAGACCAAGTAAGCAACTTAAAAAACTTTTTGGGGCCATGTGTAAAATTGTTGAATGGTTAAAATTCCTTACAAGTACTACTGAATTTGTTAGAAACGTGTAATTCTAAGGAAGAAGGGGTAAAAAGAGTAAATCAAGAACATAAGAAGAGAAGAACCAGTAGGGAATTCATATTGAATTGTTAGCCTATTGTCTTACCTTAACCAATCACTAAGTCTAAATTGTCACCTATATTAGTATTATTCATATAGGATATTAGTAATATATCCTCAAGTGATAACTAATGATTTAGTTAAGATTGTCTAGCCTAGTCATCATGCATGATTTTAGGATCTAGAGAAAATCTCTCTATGAGGTGGCATCACCCATTGTACTATAAATATGTAACATTGGAGTGAATACATTAGAGTGTTGGCTAGTATGCCTTTTCCATTATCTTGTTGTTATTATGTATATTTTATCAATTAGTATCAAAGATTCTTTGTTTTATCTTTGGTATCATATCTCTTATGGTCTTAAGGGCATGATGTCTTCATGGTAGTTTTCCATGAGTGATTCAGAATCTGGGTTGATGGATGATGGTTACTCTTGGCATGTCAAAGAAATTCTAGCTTCTCAAGCATGATACAATCTGCCTCCTCTGCGTTACGAGATATGTAACAATTCATATGGAACATAAATATCTGTTCACAATCAACATCAATCACATTAACAAACTGCCAGGTATCTCTGATCTGTAGTATTGGGAAATATTTTTTGTTGTTGTCCATCTCTATTGTTTCTGTCTGCATATGAGATAATACAACCCAATAGCTCATTTTTGAGGCACCCACGCTCATCTAGAGATTCCCCATGCATAGATGAAACAATTAGGGTTTAGATCTAAATATCATGTCATTGAATAGTCTTCAATCGGGCTCTATCAGCTTTGTTTAACATCAGATTCAATATGTTTTAAGTGTGTGATTAATTGGCAGGTTTTGAGTAGTAAGAGGTAGTGCCAACGACACACTTCTCTATTTTTAGGCCATAAGTGTGGTTTGGTATTTGTTGTATGATTCATATAATAATCAAGGACAGTGGCAGTGCACATGCGAAATGATGCAATCAATGGCACCAAAATTTTCTATCTCTGGTCATGATCTCCCTCAATTGATTGAATAGAAATGTGCCAAATATCAGATCTATCCATTCACTCTGCAAACCGTGCCTCTTCTCGGCACTTAACAATGCTTAACCTTGTGTAGCTTCATGAACATCCGACAAAACTTTGAATGGGCGTGCAATGATGCTGTTGCTTCTATAGGTTTCTGAAAATACACGAACTGGTTGAAAATGAGCTCACCCAGCTTACCACAACTTGCCGATTGAAATCCCGGTCATATCAGAGCCTTGTTTGCAATAAACAATTGCAAAAGATAAGGCGCTAAGATGATTCAGTGTATGCAGATTGCTTAT
The DNA here is from genome assembly GCA_009831015.1 of Picea engelmannii. Lineage (NCBI taxonomy): Eukaryota > Viridiplantae > Streptophyta > Pinopsida > Pinales > Pinaceae > Picea > Picea engelmannii. The sequence continues at coordinate 12,499 of WSFP011472259.1, forward strand.
GAGAAACTAATTGATGGATTGTATCTTTGAAATTAATTGCTGTAAAATTTTGAATTAACAATTTCCAGGGTATTCAACTAGTTCATTTTCCTCCAATTGCAGAAAGTGAATGCGCTGGCTTCGTTGGATCACCAAAAATGTTGATCCAATGATCTCGCAACACCTACTCAAAATGAGCCCATGCTTGTTCAAAATCAATAAGAAAACCAATCCAACATCTCATTTGTGGTGGAAATAAATAACACTTTGACCAACCGTCTATACGCATTAAAAGGATCCCACGTGTTTGCATGGATCTCTGGAAAACACTGGTGCGGGGCCTGATAGATTCACCCTGGTAGTAGTCCATGGAAGGTGAGGTGCACTCCAAGTCTTCACGGTGGAAAAATTACATTTGGTTTTCCTTCTGTAATTGATGCATTCCATTCTCCGAGGTTAGCGATCAAGTTATGTCTGAGATCAACAATTGAATACTCATTTCAAAATGATTCACACAGTTAACGATTGGATTTGAGCTCAACACGTCAAGCAATAAGGGTGTCCATAACGAAAATTTTCCCTATCCCAAATTGAATGCTGAACGAAGAGCAAGAGATCCTCGATGATCTATCCTCGGACTAGCGCCCATGATTCACCCTTCACAACAAAGATCTAATTTGTTGTATCCACATGTCATAAGCAAAAGGAAAGCAGATCATGACAAGAGACCTGTATCTCCAACAACGATGCAATCTCCAACTACCCAATCTCCATCAATGGATCAATGCGACAACAATTGTGTTATTATCCAATATAGGATTCAATGGCTCTTTAATGATCTTATCCATGGATATTGAAGTCCCACATTTGCTTTCCATTCAAGTGAAAAAGGTTTCAAGCATCCACTTAATCTAGCTTTTGTTTAAAAGCTTAGAAAAGTACTTTGAAGATTTTCTACGATATTATTTCACAATTTAGTATGGTTATAAATACCATGACATTGTTATTGCGAGGGAGATTTATTATGTAAAAAGGGTTGAAGCTGTGATGAGAGTTTGGTACAACTTTTTGAAATTTTTTGTAAGATTTTTGTCACGAGTATCTTGATTTAAAGCTTGATATTTCATCGGAAAAAAAAATTGCTTTTTAGTTTTAAGAGCTAATTGTATTTGGACAATGTGACAAGAAAACATCTTAATAAAATAAAGTCTTTTTCTCTGTGTCCTAGATCCGCCCGAAATTGAATAAGGGGATCTTTGGAACACCTTGACTTGTGTGCGATGGTGAATGCTTCCATGAATGTTTCCATAGTTGTTTTATGTAATATTTTATGTTTAGTTTTGACATAACTACACTTACATACGACCAAACACACATCGAGTACACAACAAGTTAAGAAAATTCAAGCACACAATTAATGCAATCAAAGCACTTGCAATCAAGTAGCCGCAAAGAACATTCAATTTTTTTAATTGTCAACATCAACATTCAACAATGATTCTACATCAACCATTGAAAGGGAAAATCAAGTTAATGAGGCAATCAAAATTGAATATCATTTGCTACTTGCAATAGTTTATTTCTAAGAGTGAAATCAAATTTAAATTGATTTGACTTATAATTTTCAGGTGCATTCTCAATTGAGCCCGACATCATAGATTCATTGTAATTTTGAGTCGAAATTGACAAAGTTGAGTAGTTTAAACTCAAATAATTGTAAACATCATACTTTGGGATGCATTTTTGGTGGTAACCGACATCCTCAACTTCCTGGAAGAAAGTTCAAGTGAGCGAGAAGAGAAAGTAAACATGAGGTTCAAGCGAGTGTGTTCAAATGGAGCGAAGTCGTGAATTACTAGAGTTTCTAAATACTCTAATAAACACCATTGAAGACAACACAATGATATTGAACAAAGAAACTCTTCAATAAGTGATGACTTGTTTGCAAGTGATGCAAGATAAAGTTAGAATTCTTTAATCTCTATCCCAGCTATTGAATGATGAGTTGATAGATCTCAAAAATCAACAACGAGTGAAGGTGTTTTGAACTAGTTTTTGTTCAACACAACCCTCTCTATAATGATGATGATGATTTTGATCAATAGTTAGTGAAGGGAAAACTCAATAAGAAAACTCTAGATGCAGACGCAGATGAATCTATTCATGAACCTACATTTAAAGAGTTTTCTTTTGACTTCAGTGAAGAAAACATTTCAATGCCGCAATAAATCAACTTCCACAGATTTCAAAGAAACAAGTTCAGAATGCTCTTTCCAAGCCCATAATTAGACCTTGGGAAGAAATCATTTACAACAAGAATAGAACAAGACTTGGATATGAAAAGGAAGTTACCTTTCATATTCTCGATTATTCCAGACCAATCAAGTTCCATAGTGTTGGATTCCTTCAATAATCTTCAACTTCACCTGTTCAAGTTCAATATCAGAATGATAAGTGCCAACATTGAAATCAAGTTGGTCACATGGAGAATCAATGTTTCGATCTCCATCCTCACCAGCATTGTGGCAAGCATAACCATTCTTTAGAAATATGTTCAACATTGAAGAAACCTGCAAGATTGAAGATTCACTATGAGAGGATTGATCCTTGGCAGTGGTCATCAACAACCAAGTGATTTTATAAGTCTTACTGAAGAATTCAATCTTGAGTAAAGACCAATCTTGTAGCACATAACATTTTTGTACCTCATATAAGTGCTCCCCTTATGGAGTAGCTTTCGAGCATGGCCTTCATGGGATGAGATAACACATGGTTTTTCCTGCATGCCCACTTTGTGTTGTACTCAAATGGAACAAGTATGGTACTCTCTTGAGCATAGAAGGAGGGATTAAAGTGATGTAACTCTCATGCACATTAATGGGGGGAGTTCAAAATTCCAGTGATGATGGTTCATGAAACCACTTGTGGTCTCTCCTTTTAGCTAACAAAGGGGGGAATTGATGATGGAATTGAAGATGGTTGTCAGACAAAAAGTTTCAACAACAAAAAAACATCAAGTATGCCAGATGGGCATGACATTTTCCAAATGGGAAACTGCAGTCTGTTGATGACAGACTTTAGAAGAATTATGGTTCAATAAGTTTAAGTTGAATCATACATAATCGAGATGTTGATTTTTATTTTGAGAGCAATGATGTGGATGTTTGGTTCACATAGATGGTCATTTGGCCTGGCAGAGGAAAAGATGATCCTTCTACATTGAAACTTGGCATTTGATTGAGTTGTTAGGAATTTTCAGGGATGTGTCAGACTAGAAGCTGGTTCACTTCTCTTGGTTCACTCTCATCATATTGGAGTTTACATTAAGTGAACAAATTGCATACATCCTGGCTCACATGATTACATAGTGATATTTTCCATAAATGGAAGACTTTGGAAAGATTATGGTTCAATGTATTGCAATTGAATCATACACATGATACATTGGGATGCTGTTGGACACCTAAAAGTGTCAAAATTAGTTAGTGGTCATCCAAAAACCATCAGATACATGGTATCAATTTATCAATGGTTATCCCAAACCATAGATTTAGAGAGCACTTCAGTGATACACTAATAATAGAATGGTGATACTACATGTTCACCAATTAGCATAAGACATTAGATTCTTCTAGCTCAAATACTTGGCAAAATGATTGAATTGTCAAGCAATCAAAGAATGTTCAGATATTGCAGCTGTTCACTTCCATATCTCAGCTCTCTTACAATTCATTTCAAATGAACCATTCAACATCCAGATTGGTGTTTTTTCAGGAAGTTCTTCATTGAGGCTTAGCACAAGAGTTTCAGTATGAAGACTTGAAATTGATACCAGTTTATGCTTTATTGTTGGTATTATTGATTAGACTTGTGATTGAGGGGGGGATTGTTAGCTTATTGGCTTACCTTAACCAATCACTAAGTCTAAATTGTAACCTATATTTGTATTATTCATTTAGGATATTAGTAATATATCCTCAATTGATAACTAGTGATTTAGTTAAGATAGTCTATCCTAGTCATCATGCATGATTTTAGGATCTAGAGAAAATCTATCTATGAGGTGGCATCACCCATTGTACTATAAATATGTAACATTGGAGTGAATACATTAGAGTGTTGGCTAGTATGATTTTTCCATCAGCTTGTTGTTATTATGTGTATTTTATAAATTAGTATCAAAGCTTCTTTGTTTTATCATGAATGCCAACATAGGATCATATTTCATTATGAGGGATATCATACTAGACTTAGGGTCTGAAGTTAATGTTTTTCCAAAAAAGACTTGGGAAGCTATGGGAGAATCTCAACTGGGGTATTCACTTATTCAATTGAAGTTGGAAAATCAACACAGAGTGGTGCCAATTGGTAGGTTGAAGGGGATTTCGGTAGATTTAGACGGTGTGCGCATCATGGCATACTTTGAGGTCATTGACATCATAGACAATACTTCGCCATATCCATCTTTGTTGGGCCTGGATTGGGATTTTGATAAGAAGAATATTATCAACTTGATGACAAAGAATATCATCTTTGAATTAGGGGAATACAGAGTTATTGCACCATTAGATCCCTAAGAAGGAGGAAAGTATGTGGAACCTGCGATAGAAAATACTCTTATAGAAGATGTAAATCAATTATACAAAACAACCGCACGTGAAAAAGATTATATCAACCCAACTACAGATGGCATGATCAGCTGGAGGAGTATTAGTTCTTGTGATTTAGACTCTAACACAAGATTGGAAAGTTGGAAGCAACGACTACATGAATTATCTACCAAAAGATGTGCCAGAATGACGCGTGCATTGAGATGGGTTGGTACAAAGGTAAGAGAACCTCCTAAATTTTATGGTTTGAATGACTTAGAATAATTTTTAATGAAGTTAGAGGTAGAGGTTATGGAAAATTAGAGATTACCAACATTAGACATTTCTTTAAAAGCTACACCTACAATATGGTGGGGTACACATAATGAAAATATCAACAATTGGTTTCAGTGCAAAAGGTTACTGTGCATTAGATTTTGCGTAGAGGAGTGTTGGCATTCAGAAGTCACTC
>WSFP011472260.1:0-17538 GCA_009831015.1 Picea engelmannii
CTTTCATCCAAGAAACAATTGTCTTTACATGGACTAGTGCACATTCTAGCTATTCAAATACAACTAGATGGATAGGTGATTCATAGTATTTGATAAACCTCCAATAAAAACAAAGAGTATCCATTGTATTTTCTACGTAAATTATATGCCAAGTTTATTTTGGATTGGCTTGTCAATTATTTTGACATTGGTGAATTCTAAGGGGTTGTTATTGGGTCTTATTAGGATTGATAAAGGGAAAAATCTAACCCATCGAGAGTGATACCTCGTCCTAGGCATACAAATAACCCTCCAAAACCACCTCATGAGATTAGAGAAAATATTTGTGCAACTAGTAGTATGATATCCACCATGACACATTGTATACTTCAACATGGTGTATTTTTCATAGCATTCCATCAATATCCACCTATATATGATGTTAGAATACTAGGAGTAGGGACTTTAGGCCACTCCATCGATAATGACAAGCCATGACATATATCTAGGCTATCCATTATAATTCGAGTTTACTTGTTCCTCATCCATGCTCTCATTACAAGCCTACTTTTTTATGGGATAGCATAGGTTCATGTGCATAATAGTTGGATGAGATTAGTAACAACAACAACAAAAAAAATGATTTTCATTGATTGTAGATAATTAGAATATGCAATTATTTGGTAAACATAATTGTAAATTATTTTTAATTGTATAATTATTTATCATGTATAACTCCTACATCAAAGTGGAATGCAATATACTCTTTAATCATCAATGTAATAGGGGAATAAACATGTTCTATGGGGGAACCTCACACAAAGGTATTGCAATGAGTTTATGTTGTTTATGCTTTGTTTCATTGTTTTCTATGAATAAAAAATATCTTGAAATGTATTTATATAGTTGGTAACAAGAAACATAGATCAACCATCTACACCTAGGGTAAACAGATCGTATCATAGTCAATTATCATGTCTCAATTTAAATCTGGTTAATATAAAATTTGTTTTATTTTATTTTGGTTGATTTTAATGTTTTGTACTAATCTGAAATATTAAAAATTTATATGCAACTACCAATTTTTAATTCACCCCCTTTACAAAATATCCAATAAATTCCCTTCATTGCAACCTTTGGGTGCACACCTTCTTCATACATCCTACATTGGCACAAGGTATTGCAAAAAAATATGCTTTTAGATCCATGAGTTTAGTTTTTACTTGTCTACTTATTTTACTTCCATATTGAAATGTATAGCACATGAATAGATTTCTCGATAGCTCCAACTTGTTTGGATTCTAAGCTCTACCTATCATGGAAAAAATTAGGTAGTGCATCCAAGTACATTTTTTTCAATGTAAGGCCCTGTACTGCATGGTTTTTTAGTAGTCTAATCAGGTTTAAATTGTGTGTTTACAATACATGGTTTACAATACTACATATATGTCCATACATTGGTATTATGGTTTCTCCTTATTTTTTCCATACTCCCATATTGCATCTCATGGGATTTTATCACCACCCATCCCCACCACCACTTTAGAGACACCATGTTATTGTTGTTACACCCATTGTAGGTTTGAGTGATTTTTCTTCCATTTCTTCAATACATTATGCACATATATTTTCTCCTTCTATCGATGCTACATCCCCCTTGGTTGTCTCTACTAGTGTTGCATATATAGTTGTTACATAACCCATGATTTCCTTAGATCAAGATGTTCAACTGATGGCTCCACCTCCTAACCAAGAAGTACAATCTCTAGAATTGTGTGAGATATTCTTTGTGAAATAATTAGTTGATGAAATTCCTATCTAACATGTATGTAATTTATTATAGCCATTTTGAATTTGTCATTATTGATTTTTTTAAATATTGCAAGTATGCATCATGGGGAGGATTAGGTTGAGGAGGAAGGAATTACCCTCAAGGATTAGGTTTTTTTAAATATTGCAGGTATGCATCATGGGGAGGATTAGGTTGAGGAGGAAGGAATTACCCTCAAGGATATCAATCACAACTACAGTGAGTTTTGTTATATTGAATTATAATTGTATTTTGGGAATTTGTTTGTTAATAAAATTGTGGAAAATAATTTACATGAATGTTGTTTCCTTTCCAATATCCAAAAGGATGGACCACTCCTCAATGCAAGAAGACTCGAGCATCTTGAACCTTGAAGAAGATGAATATCATATTTGGATATGCATCTCATAGTCAGGAGGATGGTTGAGTTCAATGACTAACCCATTTTTCATCATCCACATATATATTTTGTAATGTAATCATGTATTACCATTTTTTAATCTCAACATTAGTTTTCCATTTTCTAGTTTGGGCACGAGGTTCCATTATGTATCTTAGGCACAATGTGTCATTTTACACACACACACACACACACACACACACACACACACACACACACATATATATATATATATAGAGAGAGAGAGAGAGAGAGAGAGAGAGATTGCTTGAGACATGTATATTGAATTATTTATGGTTTGATTTTAAATAATATCATGCATTTATTTGAATATTTGCTTATTTTGATGTTGATGATAAATGATTATGATAATGATTAATAGGGTTCCTAATATTTGATGAATGATGTCAATTATGATGATGACACAATGATGATGAATGATGAATTGCGATGGTGATGATTAGGGTTTCTAACAATTGATGTTTTTGTGTTATGCCTCATGGGCCATCTATGGCTCAAGGTTGATATCTATGAGATGTGTACAATACTATATTACTATAGTGGGATCATTCCTGGTAGGTTTTCATTGGTTTTTGTTTATTATCTATGTGATGTTTGCAATTGCATTTTAGGGGTTGTAGGAAAATAAAGAACTCTTTGAAAGATATTGATTTGTGTATAACTTCCTCCTTCATTGATTCTTCTTCATCCTCTCCTTTGTTGTCATTTTTTTTATTGATGAATGACCATTTCATTAAATTTGGACTAATTCTAGTATAAGCCCCTTTGGAGATAGGGAAAAATTGGGGTTTCCCAAGTGCAAAATTTAGCTTCTAAAGTGTAAAATTTGATTATGGATGTATCAATATCAGATTCCAAAATTTAAAAATTGCATTTAAAAAGTGAGAAATAAAAGTCCCAAAGTAAAAAATCAAATTCCAAAAATGTGCAAAAATTGAAGTTTGAAACTGCAAAATTAGATTCCAAAAATGCAAATATTGAATCCAATTTTGAAATTTTGGAATCCGATACTTGCACTTTCAAACCGAATTGTGCACTTTAAAAAACCAAGTTTAGCACTTAATTTTCAAGAACATTTAATCTATTTCATTCAAATCTTTTAAAATGGGTTACACATCATTTACAAGTAGTGGGCATTCATGTCTTTGTAATTATGTCTTTATATTAATATAGTTTTTTCATTGTTACATAGTTTACTTTTCTTGGATTTTCCCACAAGAATTGTATTTCTAAAATCCTAAATACCATTAAATAAAATGTTGCAAAACATTTACCTAAACTAATTAATATCAAGAACAATTTCACAATTGAATTTGTCATTATTTTGTTTTTAGTAAATCCCACTATAATTTTGATGGAAAAAAAATTAAACACCATTAAATATAGAATTTAATACATAACATCCTATTTATGTTTAGAATGGTTAAGATACAAAAAAAAAAATCATTAGGATAAAATATCCCCTTCCATTTTTATAGAGGTGGTACTCCTCTATATTGTCTTAAAGATAATATTAATACCCTCATACTTAAATGTTAAAATGGGAGAGTAATAAATAGAAAACCCCAATTTTTATTACTTGATAAAAATATAAAATGTTATTTATTGAAAAGTAATATATGACAAATAAAGTTCTTGAGAAAAGGAATAGGAATATTTCAAAGACTAAAATATAATATACATATATTACACTTAGAAAAAGTAATCATAAGATGAAAATAAAACATTCCTCACATCATCAAAGTAACATAAACTTTGATCACATTCATAAGACAAAATGATACAAGTCCACAATTGAGAGAACTCAAAAAGAGTATTTCATTCAAAATAAGAAAGAATAAGATAGGTGAAATTCAAACATATCTTGCTCAATAAAATCAGAGTTCAAGATCTATCATTAAAGTTTCACCTAATAATAGTTCTCTGGGAGTTTCAAAAATAATATTAGTATGTTTACAAATAAAATTAAAGTTTGCATTTGTCCAAATTGACTGGGATGGGGCTCTTGTGGGCTGTAAAATAAAATGAGATAGGGAGGGACCTGAAAGAAGAAAAATAGAACAATCGGAAATTAGTTATGGGTTTCAAGAATGAAATTAAATAATTGGATGATTCTTGAAAGACAAGTATAAATAATGGAAATTTATGAAAAGTGATTAGTTTACTCATTGTGATGGAATTCTCTCACTTTATATCTATTGGTCAATGTTCCTTTTGTATTCTCCTTTTCCCCATTTGTAACTACCATTTCTTTTTTTTTTCCATTATTTTGATTAATTCTTTCTTTAACCAATTGTCAATATAATCCCTCATTGGTGCGACAATTACTTCTTGTCCTACTCTTATGTCAAATAATGAATCATTTGTCCCTTAGTATTCGATTGAAAATTGATGTGATGTATATTATATATCTTCATTAGTTTTTACATAATTGAATAAACAATTTTCTACTTCAAACTTTGAATACTCTATTAAACTGTTGAATCTCTCGGCCAATGCAGATTTCAATGATTCCAATTTCTCTTCAAAATTCTCCTTATTCATATAAATATATAATTTAATATTATATTTGGGTAATCAACTTCTCTGGTTGTTCCAACTAGATCTAAATCAATTAATTTTAAATAACACTCTCCCCTCTTGACACTTATAGTGTTAAAATCGACCAATATTTCATTTAATACAGCATGCCTTTAGTTGTTTAATGCATACTGGGGAGGGTAAGTCTTCTTCTTTTATTTTAAGATCACTCATATTTTAAACTTTAATGAAAAAAATAGTAATTGCCCCTTTATAAAACTCCTCGGCATCTTCCAAATCAGCGTGAAGGTACTCTTTCAAATTTGTCATTTTTCATGCTAAGGAAATGAAATTGTTTGCTAGTTTTCATGTCTCGAGAATTAGGAACATTCTCTTCTTAATATTTTCTCCAACATATCTTCTAATTGCATCAAGTAAACTTGACATCCCTTTTAATTTTGAGCTAGACTCTGGCATTCCATCAAGATTCTTCCATGATTGCATCATAGCAATTGGGCTAGCAAATATAGGAAGAGGCATTAGGGAAATATCCAATTCTCTAATCATGTACTTGAGAGTAGAATTTTCACTCGCCATATAATCAACATAAAATTTAAGTGCTTCTCTTATGGATTCATGGATTTGCACAATTCTTTATGGTAGGACTCCATTTAGGTTGAGTGTTGAGCCTGTTTTTCCTTGAACTTTTATGTTTCTTGAAATAATTTTCTCAAAAACTAATTTTTTTGAAACCTTATCAAACAAAGTTCTATGCATAGTCATGGATTCTTATTCAAATATAATTGATGTTTGTGTGACCAGCTTTTTGAAACTTCTCTACTTTCCTGCACTCTTTGTTCCTTGTTAAGGAATTATATGTCTTCAATGTTTGTATCCAGGTCCATGTCTTCAAGAGTGATTTCATCTTCAGGTTCGAACTCATTTATTCCTTCCTAATTTTTTTGTCTTTTTAATTTACTAGTTATTGGAAGCTTGTGGGGTTTTTCAATACTTCCCTTAGGAGGGTTATTTTCACCTCCATTATCAGAATTGTCAGTTTAAAATTTATTTTTCTCTTGAGTTGTAGTTTGAGTTCTCTATTTTTGTAAGTCACTTTTTTGTGAAACATTAGGAGACTGTGTACTCCTTTCATTTACAAATTTTTCCATGTTGTCAATGTTGTTCAGTAGTGCTAACCATAGTTTCAATATCATCTTGATTTCTTTCAATAGGAATTTCCCTAGGACTCTAGATATCCCATTCCTCTTCTAAAAATGTATTTGCAAATGCAGCATTGTAACCCACAGAAATCATATGATTCGTCATCTTTTTAGGTTAGAACCCTTTAATTTCATCTTCCACCTTTAAATTATATTGATCAAGTTGAACTGCATATTCATCAATGTTTGCAACACTCTTTAATGTTATTTCACCAATTCTCCATGGAAAAGGGATAAATTTACTTTTTCTTTTCTCAAGGAATAAATCAGCCCAAAATCTATATTGCCTACACACTACTGCTACAAACATATTATCTAATACATAATATGGAAGGTATGAAGGTATTTATTTGGAACAATAAACCATGTTGATATTAAAATGTTCTATTTCTTCGAAACTTCCTCTTTTATCTATAAATGGTGTTTCTTCTAAAGACTATCTTGAAATACTTTTTCCAAAAACAAGCCTCTTAAAAGGAGAAACAAATGAATTATTCACTTCGTAAAAGTGGTACATGGTCTTTTGTCTCCATAAGGTCTAGTACCATGTCTAAAATTAGTCAACTTTATAGTTGATGTGTTTGGATAAATGTATCCCTGCAAAAATATGACAATATTTGATAGAAAAGATTAAATGTGAGGACATATAATATTTCTTACTCTTTCTAAAATTTGATAGTTGAAAAGATAATTCACCATAAATAATCTTCACCCAATCAAAATCTTCTTTTTCATGAATGAAGAAATATAATATGTACAAATCCAGATAAGGAAGAGTAGTAGTGGATTCTTTTCCAGTGTAACGTACCCTCCGTTACGACAACAAATAGTGAGTAAAAGAGGTAAATATTTTTTTTTTGAACAAATGTTAGTACAAGTGAAAATGCATCATAACATATATTAGTAACTACACATCAATTCATCATAATCAATTGAATCAACATCACTATCATTCAATCAACCATATATCATAAATACAACATAAGGAAACTACCCGTCCAACCTATCCTGCATGGTTAGGACCTCCAATACACATAAGAAACGCTCAAGTCCAAGATTCATCCGATTGATTTTGACCATTTAAGGTCTCAGGACTGGCGAATTTTCTAAGGAACAAAGAAGTATCTAAATCCCATTAATCCAATCATACACCATAGTCCAAGAGTAGAATTATCAACATACTTAACCATCAATTCCTCATAGTGCAAAATATTAATCTACTTTACTTAATCAATCTTTAAAGAAATGCTTAAGTGTAAATTCGAATAAGAGAACAATACATAAAGATTAATAAGAACCATGTTAGCATAAGTACAATATTAGTAGCAGACAAAGATCTAATCCTAATCACCAATTAGTGACTTGCCAAGTCAATTTCATCCAAGGTCAAGCATCATTCATCAAGTGCTACTAGCTACTATAACAATACAATCTCCATTTATCTCAACTATGTATATTTATATTATAAAATCTCTAATTATAATTATATAAGGATTCTAATGCTAAACTACATATATATTTATAAGGAACCATAAGAAGTTCAAAATATTCTTAGCACTACAAATTTCAGCTACTTTACAATACCTATCCATATATAACACTAATAAGTTTAATCATAATAAGTAAATATAGAAGTCAAGCTACCCTACGTTTTCATTTAAAAGAATAAAGAAAGACCCAAGTCTTTTGACAATATATAAAGAACTCAATCCATTAAAGAATGAAGAAAATCAAAGTCTTATTAAACCATAAATAAAGCACTCAAATGCTAACTTATAGATCCATTTAAGAATTTAGGAATACCAAATCTTAATTAACAATAAATAAATAATATTCAGAGGCTAAATCACGTCTCCAAAGTAAATAACTAAAGGAAGATCAATAATCAATCCATGTGATATTATTAAGGTAGACATATAATTCTTGTTTACAAAGAGCAAGTTCAATGGTGGAAGATTATATATATATATATATATATATATATATATATAAGTTTAGGCCACAAATTTTCACATGAATCCCTTCACAACTTTATTTAAGAGTAAACAACATATCCACTAAGGAACTTAACCTAGGTGAGAACTCTAACATGCAAATCTCTCAACAAACAGAGTTCTGGAATCTAAATTGGCCCTTGATCCATCGTGCACAACAATATGGAACTTGTTTTGGCCCTTGAAACTGAACACAACACAATCTGACACTTAATCCGACACCTAATCTCACACTTAATCTGGTCCTGGATCCGACACTAATTTTTGATAATTCAAAATTAACTCAACAAGAAGAGAAAATATTCCTTGATTGAAAATATTTAAGGATGGACACTAATTTAATAATAAGTTTTCTTGGGTAAGTCTATTATTGGTTGTAGCCCCAAATTTATTTCTGAATTAAAATCCTAAAAAAATAAAATTACAACAAATAAAAGAACAACGATATCTAAATTTTAAAGTTTTGGGTTGTTTTAGAAGTCTGACAGTAGCCACGTTGAAATTGTGAGTTCCAGGTTATAATCCAAACAATACAATCACAAAACTTAGCCTTCTTGGTGTTAACTCTACGAATATTACCATTATTTTAAAAATGAGGAAAATCAATACAAAAATAAGCTAACTGGAAATGGGTAAACCAGACACAAACAGGTTAATTAACAATGTTATATTCAGATAGAAATGTTTCCATACGAAAGATAATCCAACCCTGGATCTGAAATTTGTTCCAACACCTGATCCGACACTTTTTCCGGACCTTGAAACGGAACTAAATTTATGATAAATTCGAAATAAAATCAACAGGAAGCAAATAAGATTTCAGTAATTATTAATCTTCAAGGGAAGGGACAATAATTTAACACCAAACACTTGGGAATCCAATTTACTATTGTAGCTCCCAATTTTATTCCACGAATTGCAATACTATCAAATGTAAAATTCAAACTATAAAAATAAATAGAACAACAATCGCTCAATTAGATTATGGGATTGTTTTCTAAAAGACAACAAAGGAAATCCACAACTACAGAGTTGCAATATTTGACAAAAATAACTAAAGAACAATTTTAGAAGCTTCTATAGGTTTAGGTAGCATAAATCCCCAATTTCGTTTCCATAAATTTATCAACAAAAGTCTTAAAATTTTATCATTCAAGTGGAATTCGCTCATAAGACCCTACAGGACAGTAAATACAAATTTACAATACACCTACAACGAGACACGAGACTTTTATTGGGTATCTATTTTAAGCTACGAATCAACCCCCTTTTGAAATTTGTTAAAGGAAAGGGATAAGATCGAAATTCAAACACAAGGAAAAGAAAACACAAGTTCTAAACAGAGCATTGACAGTTCTAATATGGTTGCACAAATTCTCTAATCATTTACAAAGGAAAATATACATTGAGAGCTTATGATTTCAAAAATCATAACCACAATCCCTTTTCCAACAGAAATTAAATTACTCACGCAAAAAGCAACTAAGGAAATTAAATATAGTAATAAACACACTAATGGAAGTTCATTATAGAGGAAATCATTACTCAGAAATTGCCAAACCCAAACCTATATAAAAGACATTCTCTCGAATACATGATCCATTCCATAGCCTAAATTTGCAACTTATATAGACTGATAATTTAAATTAAAAATATGATATGCCAAACAATGGCAGCGATCAAGAAATTCGTACTTAGTTTTTCATATATCAACTAGCAGCCATTGTTCCTTGAGAAATTAAAAAGACAACAATTATCAAAATTTTCTTCTAGATCTCAACCAATAAGGAACTTGCCAATTCAAACTCAGAATTGCAACATAATTTAGGTTGGATTCTAAAGCTCTTATTATACAATAAAATCTTAATGCAATTACAAATCTCAAATGAAAATAATGTAATAGACGACGAAGAATCAAAGATGTTCTTCAACAAATGGTGATCCTTCTTAATACTATAACTATTTACTTCTCTGTAAGAAGACATTAGTATATTTGATAGATTGATTTCAAGACCCTAATCATTATTTTAATGTTAATTATGAAAAATTGTTACAATATTGTACTTAAGCCTGCTCAGTTTTTAATTCCTAATGCCTTATTCCTTTACTCAATTGCTTGATGATTGATGGATTAATTAAATGGTTGAATGGATTAAGGGGAGATACCTAACGTAATAGTGGTGTTAAATTAATGGATTGTTAAGAATATTGATCTTCTTGGGGTTATAAATAAATGTATAACCTTATCCTTCTTGTGCCAAGGGATAATGTGGTTGTTTAGATGATTAAGTGATTAGTAATTGCGCCATGTAGTAAATTGATGATTCTCTTACACCTTGAATTTAATATTGACATATTATTGATCATGTAATTAGCTCACTACCGCACCATTTAAATAATTGTTGCGATGGTAATAGAATAATGGCTTGATTTCTTGGGTAATAGATTACTTGATTAATTGCAATGATAATAGTTCGTTCATTTTCACTTAGACATAATGATTAACACTTAATGGTTTATGGTTTATTGGTGTAATAATTTGATAGCTCTCACAAGATTAATGGTTAAGGGTTTAATTGTTTTATTAGCCAAAACGATTAATAGTTTAACAGTTGATTGGTTACTATGCGCCTTGTTCCTTAAGTCGAATTGTAAATGGTGGTTAGTCATAGTTGTTTCACCACACTTGTTTCCTTGTAGGAAAAAAAAAATCCTTCGGTTAGCTGTGCAATTTAATTTGAGTGATGTCACCTTGTGCCTTGTCGACTTGTTTCTTCGGTGCTTGGGTATAGTCTTCATGTAGTTTTGACATTTAATTCGGTCTCCTAGCGCATTGGATTTTTCCTTGGGTTATTGGTCTAGATATGTTATGTTGCGCCATGGTTACTGTCACGCCTATCTCCTTGTGACGGCATGATTCCTGATGAGGGGATCATTGCACACCCTGATGGATAGATGTGAATGATTCCCGATGTGGGCGTTATGTTTGTTGTAATTGATGTTGGTACTTGGTTCTGTAACACCTTAATGTGTTTGGTTTTGCGCATCGTAGAGGCTTCTAGTTACTGGTCGTCGAAGCCAATGTATCGGGTTTGTTGATGTTGTCCTTTAGGTTGTAAGCGTTGTCTTGCTTGTGTTGGGCGGGTAATCATTTTTATCTATCTATTGATTATCGCATGTTTCATCTAGTTGCATGATGTGCTCATATGTTGGGTCGTTTTTGTTTGTTTCCTTATCTGAGCATGTTGTGTTCGTCGTCAAGTTGTGTTGATTAATTGTTGTCGTGATTGCCTTCCTACTTAAAACAATAAAAATAAAAATCACTTTCTTTGCGTCGCATGTAATCGAAACAATGGGGTCTTCACATATGGTATCAGAGCGGGTTCAACCCTGCGACTGTGGATCACCATGCCTTCCACTGCAGTAAACCCTTGAGTAATAAACTAGCACTAATTAAACCTTTAACATGTCCATGCGGTGATCTCGATTAGAGGACGCCACCGAGGTTTGTAACATGGTGTCTTGGAAGGAGGTGTGATGCCTCCAGAAGTGCTCATGCCCTCAAAGTCTAAGCCCCCAAGGGGAAGGAAAATTCCTTGGGCTGGATTAGATCGTTTTAAAGGATGATGATGGTATGACAAGGTCCTTCCAGGGAATGTTAAAGGCCTTGATTCACCATCTGTACTGAGATGAGGCCAAGGTGCCTGTACCTCTGATGGTCCACAATGCACCCCAGCCAGTACCATTAGCATCCACCGAGAACTCAAGAGAGATGAGTTCTCGAGTCCACGAGTGTCATGGATGGCTACGTCGTCAAGGCATGGTTGTAGATCAAGGCAATGTGCTTCATGCTTCGCAATTACGACCTCTAGCATGAAGGTCCACAGGGAGGTCTTTCAACTGAATGGGAGCTCTCTTCTATGGTGGAAGATGCTCATGTCGCAATTTAACATGGCAGTCAAAAATGTGTCATGGGAACTGTTCGAGGAACGGTTCTGGGAGAGGACCAAAGCATCTGGATCAGTCGGACCCACTACCTTGGGATATTTGAGCAAGGCCCATCAGATTAATGCAGCGGTGACTAACCACTAAGAAGAGAACCAGTTGACTGTGCTCGAGACGTCAGCTATTGTCATTGACCAGACCCTTAGTATTTTGATAGATCCAAGTGCTACAGAGAGTTTCACTTATGGTGCAATGCTAAAAATAATTCAGGTAAGAGCAGTCAAACAGGATGAGTTTAGCTTGTAGAAATGGCTTCGAGAGCCAAGCAGAAGGTTGGTGGGAAGGTTACGGGTTGTAGCCTTAACCTGGGAGATTTTGTCACTAGGGCCAATCTGTATGTCACGATCTTAGGATCTTATGACGTCATGATTGGTATGGACTGGTTGGAATCGCATGAGGCGATAATCAATTGTAAGATGAAATGATTGAGCTTGGTCAATGATGAGGGACAGAGATGCATGATTGTAGGTCAAAACCAGGGAGTTTCTCGAAGGTTCATCTCTTCCTTGCAACTACAGAAGAGCATGTGCAAGGGATGTAAGCTTTATGTGATCCTTGCGTTAAATGAGAAGGGAGTAGTGGAAGGTCTAGAACACCTTCCGGTGGTGAGAGATTTTGCAGACATCTTCCCTGAGGATTTAACTGGGATGTCATCAGAGAGGGATTTGGAATTTACCATATACCTAAAACCAAGGACTGAACTGATAGAAATAATGCCTTATCGAATGTCGACCCCAGAGTTACAGGAGTTGAAAATGCAACTTAAGGAGTTGTTGGACCTAGTACTTATATGTCCAAGTGTGTCACTATGGGGTGCACCTGTTATTTACATATGAAAGAAGGATGGGTCGTGGAGAGTCTACATTGACTACCATCAATTGAACAAGGCAATGATCAATAATCAATATCTGTTTCCAAGGATTGATGATCTGTTTTATCAGATGAAGGGTGCGACGGTGTTTTCAAATATCGACTTGAGATCAGGGTATCACCATTTATAGATCAAGGAGGATGACGTCCCTAAGACCGCCTTTAATATGAGTTTTGGACATTACAAGTTTATTGCTTTACCTTTTGGACTGACAAACGCCCCTGGGGTATTTATGAGTTTGATGAACGGGGTGTTCCATGAATACTTGGACAAGTTCGTCCAAGTATTCATTGATGATATTTTGATTTACTCTCGAATGATGGAGGAGAATGAAGAGAACTTATGATTGGTACTACAGTGTCTGCGAGAGAACAAATTGTATGGGAAATTGTCTAAATGCTCGTTTTATCAATCAAAGATTCACTACTTAGGGCATGTCATCTTCGGTGAAGGTATCGTTGTGGATCCAACAAAGGTCGAGGCTATTATGGAATGGACTGCACCGAGGAATGACCCCTAAGTGCGTAGCTTCATGGGTTTAGCAGGATACTACTGACGGTTCGTCGAGGGTTTTTTGAAGATAAAAAATTCGATTACGGAATTGCAGAAGAAGAACAAGAAGTTTTTTTGGATCAAGAAATACGCGGAGGAATTTTGGAGGCTCAAGGAGTTGTTGACAACAACATTGATACTGAAGGTCCCTGACATGGATGCAGACTTATTATTATGCACTGACCCATGCAAGGAATGATTAGGCAGAGTTTTGATGCAAAATGGTCGAGTGATTGCTTACATCTCTAGAAGGTTGAGAACGCATGAGGAGAACTATGCAACACACGATTTGGATTTTTTATCCATTATTTATGCCTTAAGAGTTTGGAGACACTACCTTATTGGATGAAAATTTGAACTAAAAACAGACCACTGTGGACTACAACACATCTTTATGCAAGGCGACTTGAATGTGTGACAATGGCGTTGGTCGGAATTGCTTAGCAAGTATGATTTTGAGATTACTTACATAAAAGGAACAATGAATAGAGTGGCAGATGCATTGATTCAGAGACCACGCATCTTTTTAGTGATGCCTCTTCAGATGAATCTACGTGAAAATATTCTCACTTTATAGTGTGACGATGAATGGTACAAAGAGGTCAAGGATTTTATCGGACAAAACACAATGATGGTACCAACATTTGAAGGATTTACTATGGACAACGACAAATTATTGATATTTAAAAGTCAAATTTACATACTGCCCAACGACAAGTTAAGGAGTTTCATCCTAAACGAGGCTCACAGAGCAGTGTACATGGCTCATCCTGGAGTCATGAAGATGAGGGAAGACCTTAAACTCTTATTCTTCTAGAAAGGAATGAAGGCAGACATAGTCAAATACGTGGTAAGATGTCTAGAATGTCAGCAATTGAAGGTTGAACATAGACATCCAACAGGATTACTACGGCCACACGTTATTCTAGAATTGAAATGGGAGGTCATTTCGATGGATTTCATTGTTGGATTTCCACTGACGAAAAGGAGACACAACTCAATTTTTGTGGTAGTCGACACTCTGACGAAGAGTGCTCATTTTATTCCTGTGCGTACGACATATCAGGCACCTGACATAGCTAGATTTTTCATCAATGAGATTGTGATGTTGCATGGCATGCCTAAGAGGATTATATATGATAGAGGATTTGTGTTTACTGGACAATTTTGGACTAGTTTCCAAGAGGCCTTGGGAACCCAACTTAAATTTAGTATCGTGTATCACCCAGAGATAGACGGGCAGACCGAAAAAAAAAAAAAAAAATCTTGGAGGATATGTTTCTCATGTATGTTATGGACCAACAGAAGCATTGGGAAGAATTCTTGGCTCTGATAGAATTTGTGTATAACAACAGTTATCAAAGCACCATTAAGATGGCGCCTTTCAAGTTTCTTTAAGGGCGACCGTGTCAGATGCCTTTGAGTTGGGATCGACTTGAGGATAGGGTCATGGTGGGACCGAAAGAAATCCAAGAAATGGAAGATAAAATGCAAACTATAAGACAAAGGATCAAGGAAGCGCAGGATCGAAAGAAGAGTTATGTCGATGTGCATTGTGTCGAACGTAGTTATGAAGTTGGTGATCGAGTCTTCTTGCGGGTGAAACCACATAAGAGTTCAATTAAGTTTGAAAAGAGTTCTAAACTCTCTCCTAGGTTCGTGGGAACTTTTGAGTTTGTGGGAAAAAAAAGGGGGGCTCGTGGCCTATCGACTAGCCTTGCCTAATTCTTTGAGGCGTATGCACGAGGTTTTTCACATATTTGTTTTGAGACATTATATTAGTGATCCTACACATGTTATTGACATGAGTTCCTTGTAGGTATCTGATGAGGGTGCGCTCACGACTGATCCAATCTGCATCATGGACCATTGCATTCAACAGATATGGCATCGAGCAGTAGATCAGGTCAAGGTCCAGTGGTACAACTATAGTCCACACTTGACAACTGGGAGGACGCATATGATATACACCAACAGTTTCCATTTTTTTTTATATATAGACTTATGATACTGTGATACGTTTTATTTCAACACTTATATACTGTGAAACTTCAGGATGAATTTTAAACCAAGAGGGGGTGTATGTAACATCCCGCTCTTGAGCGCACTGAGCAGACTTATTCCTTGAGGACACTTGCGTGCAAGTGATCTGGTCCTTTATACTATTGGCTATTTTGATTATGATTATGAGACATTGTGGATTTGATGTTATGTCATTTTGGTTATATTTACATCGACATGGGATATTGATTGGGTTCGCTTGAGTGTGCATGACTCTGGACATTGACGATGTAGAGGCATCAATGAAACCCCTTGGAATTCGAATTGATTCAGGGAGTGGACTGTTGGGTTTGAATGTTGTTGATTTGACATATGTACATATGATTATATGGTATGAAGATTCATATTATTGCTGACATGATTCATTGATGGATGTAAGATGACGATAGCTTGTCGACCAGACTCACATTTAGAGTAGAGGGGTCATGCACGAAAACCAGAGACTTTGAGGGAGAGGTGTGGTAGAATCCCTGCCATATCCTATTAGCACTCCTCCCTGTGGCTCAAATTGTAGGTTAAATATTACCTAGTTCGAGAAGACCCACGATGTCATGAGGGCAGACTGTGACAGTCACTCACGATGATTCTAAGGGGTGTGCAATAAGGAAAAGGCCTTATTCTTTAGAGGCCCTTAGTCTTCCACAAGATCACCTGGTGGAGTATTGACTCCAGGTGTTTGACGTCTACCAAATTCATTCAAGAGGTGAGTGGCACCCTTAGAGCATGTAGTGCGTCTTGAAGGGCACATCGTGCAAAGAAAACAGAAAGAGGCAGTGGCACCCTTGGAGCACGTAGTGCGTATTGAAGGGAATGTCACGAAAGGAAAACAAAAAGAGGAGAGTGGCACCCTTGGAGCACCTAGTGCATCCTAAAGGGCACGTCGTGATTTTAACTAGTAAGTGATTAAAACTAGTCGGACTTAAAATGAATGATGTGATAAGAAGGTTTAAAAACAATTTTTCCTAATAGAAAAATGTCACCCAACCTAGTGAAATTAAAACCTAGGTCTAAGTAGAACATGTGGTCAAAAGAAAAATAATAAATAAACATGTAACAAGAAGGGGGTAAAGAAATTCAAACTTTAATTATTAAAATAAAAATTATAATGAAGGATTAAATTTTTGAAAAGGGGTAATGGTTGTTTTATCTACTTTTGCTAAATTAATTTTTAGTTAAAAAGAAAAAAGGGTAAATGGTTATTTTATCTACACTTGCTAAATTGTTTTTTAGTTAAATAGGAAAAAGGGGGAAACTTAAAAGAAAAAGGAAACTTAAGGAAAAAGGGAAACTTAAGGAAAAGGGGAGACTTAAAGAAAAAGTTGAATGTCTAACTTAGTAAGGAATCTAGCCTTTGGGACTTTCTATTTATGAACTCAAATAGCAATTAACTAAGGCGTAAGTCATTTAAGAATTGTAAGGTAATATTGGGACACTGAGGAGCATTATTAGGAATGCTCTTGGTGGGTGAGGGAAATAAGAATAATTAATTAATTAATAAAATTTATTTTCTAGTGCAACTAGGGGATCGAGCAACATGTGTACAGGGGAGGTTTTTCGAAATTAATTAAATGAAAAAGGAATTTAATGAGAATTTGGGAAACTAATTACTTGAAAACTATATAAAAAGGATGGAGGAGGAGGAGTATGGATCGTATCTTTTTGCGTAATGTTACGCTGCTGAAATTTTATCTTGACTGAACTTTCTCTTGTGGGAGTTGGGAAACCCAGCTCAGGTAATGAGTGGTAGCTCGACCTTGCGAGGTGAGTTGGGTGCTAAAATTCTCTGGTATTGTGTGTGTGGCCCCTTTGTGGCTCGGGGGGCTCAGGGGGAAGAAGCGTACCCCTAGCGTTGGCTGGGAGTTACCAGTGAGGTCACATCGGTTGGCAACCAGGAGCTGGATAAAGCACACGCGAGACAACAAATTTAGAGCTTTCCCATTTGGCTATGGTACGCATGTGTATATTTGTATTGAATGGTAGTTTAAGTATTTTTCCTATGCCTTCAGTAATGTACTTCTATTGTGTTAAATTTTATGTTTAATCAGCGTAACACTATCCAGAGATTTCATTTTTATCTTTCAACAAATTGTCTTGATGAGCCCAGC
>ML878108.1:0-17537 GCA_009831015.1 Picea engelmannii
AACATTTGCTGGATTTCCATGACTTTATTGACCGGCTTGAAATTATACATGAGGATGTTCAAATTAAGCTGTTCAAATTTTCATTAGAAGGGATTGCTCTTGACTGGTGTCGGTCTCTTCCAAGTGCAAGTGTCTGCTCTTTGGATGATTTTCATGCTGCCTTCCATGTGTTTTGTAAAGACCATTTTTCAGATGACCTTCTCTATCCTGAATGCTATCATGATTTCAATTTGTTCAATAAGGAATCAAATAACTATGTGAAATATGCTACAACAAAATATATATCTCACCATGATCAAGAGATAAGTGATCTTCAGGATGATAACCTTAATATAGATGCTGTACCAAATGCATCTATTGTCTTAGGCTACCAGGAAAATCCGATTATCTCTTTTGAAAACTTGAAAAGTGAAGAGCAAATTGACAAGACAACAAGTGACAGTTTCAGATCTGCAGAGGATGATGAGGACGACCTACAATTTCCAGATTTGCAGGGACTGTCTGATCTTCAGCAAGAACACAAAAATTATGATCAAGAATGTGTTGTTGCTATAATTGATACTAGTCATGAGTCTCTTGATCCCAATTACAGAGAAGACTTAAATTTCGGATTTGAATCTGCAGCATATGTTATGGGCGACCCACATTTTTTAGACTTGCAGACAAAGGCATATTGCAACACATATGAAGAGGGTGAAGGAGAACAAAAAGAATTAGATCAACAGGTTATGATGCATGTTTTTTTGTCGGATGTTGAGCAGCTAACTTTGTATGAATTTCAAGATCCAATTGCCACATATATGATGAGGTTTTGCAGTGGGAAAATTTCAGTTGTCATCTTCAAGATCAGATGTTTGGATTGTAAGTATGATTTTAAAGATAATGTTTTACAGGCTACAGTCTGGATGTCTGTGACTTTTCTTGAAGATGGAATTCAATTACTTTCTTGGCTGCATTGGAAATTTGATGTTACTTGATCATTCTGCTCCTATTAGTTAGTGTAGGAGTAGATAAAAGAATAAGTCCGCCATACGAACAACTAGATATTTTCAGTTGTTGAGCTCATAAATAATCAGAGCAGACTACCGACAGGCTACATGTTTGTAGAGGAGCAGTCATACAGGATCAGTCATAAAAATGCACTGGTATTTCTGGAGTATCTCCTCAAAGTTCCATTCATATGCCCATTTCTAAATATGTTTGGCCAGTGTTTTGTCTCCAAATATCTGTAGACCAAGCTTCCATTGATTGTTCTTACCTGCACTTCAAAACATTGTTAATATTGCCTAAATTTACGCTGCCTTAATTTTGCATTGTTATTTTTATTAAAATAAAATGACAAATGGTGTGAATCCACATACCAAGTGCATTTGCAGACTACAACGAGAACGAAACTCTGCTGCACCGTTGAATACTCAGTCAACGACCTAACTGTGGTCTGTGGGGATGGCAATGCAAGTCTTCATCTATAGCTAAAGAGAATTGTGCCCTTAGATGCCTCAATGCCGTTTGCTATGAGCACATTTACGGAGATGATCCACTAGAGGAAGGGGAAGTAGACTACAAACGAGGGCGAGAGTTCAAGTACTGTATGCACAGGGTTTATCAAGATTCAACACTGGACTTATTTGGTCTGCAATCTGTAAGCTATAGCTAGAAATGCCTCAAGGATGCAGTTTATCGGCCGCTGTTTGTTTGTGCTAGTGCTATTTTACTGCACCTTCACATCTTCGGTAGGAAATTCTCCTCGTCCAATTACATATCATCATGGTTGGAATCTTTATGCGCGGGTGAATGTGCCAAATATTACAGCTCTACAGCCATATATCCCGAAAGTAGAAAGGGACCAAACCATATTCAATGGAGGAGCATTTCAAAGAACACCCAGGTAAATTGTTTGCAGGTTTTAAACGTATCACCAAGTGGATATGCCTTACGTTTTCGGATTTGCAGATGAGGAGGACGCGTGCAGTTAAATTTTCATGAACAAATGGCAGATGACATAGTAGAGCACTTGGAAACATAAGATAAAGACAAATTCCAGATTTCTTGTAACAAATCAAATTGTTTTTTACTCCAAAAAGTTTGAGTCCAGCCTCTAAGCAAGCTCGAAGAGTTTTAAAACTGATTTGATTTTATTTTTATTTCTAATGATATCCATCAGATTTATTTCTAGCAAACCGAGCATAACTGAGGGGTAAATGTTTGAAAGAGATTGATTCCATATTTCTAGCCATTGAAATAGTAGACGGAAGTTTCATTCCAGGGTACGCATGGTAATTGGATTTCAGGTGGCAGTATAGTGCAGATTTTAAGAGGATAAAGGTCACAAATTTTGAGGCATAAAATCTGCTTGCTATCCGAGTTTGTGATGTTTATGCCATCTGTATAACAGTTGGTAGTGCTAGCGAACATCCAAGGTGGCACTCTATCCTAGAATTTTGGAGCATTTTTCAAGGTCTAAAGTCAACTCTTTGCAGATGGATCAACACTTCCTTACGACAAATCCCTACTATGATTCACGTGGTGAGTAAATACTGTGAGAAAAGGGATCTAACTCTGGCAGTTGTTGCATATAGGCGGGGCCAATGTGACGATGAACTTATTGATGTTACCAATAAAAATTCTTTGTTCAAACCCCATGCCAGGTATATTGTTGAGCGGATGGAGCCCGAGCTCTGGGAAAAAGTACCCACTCCTGAAAATCCATTCAGAAGGCAACTCATTGACCAGGTTGTATTGACTGCTTTACCAGAAAGTAAGAATCCAGATCAGGTCTCTGCAACAGTGAAAGCGTTCATGACTGTTGATCTCCCACATGAGTTGATTGAGCTCCTAGAAGAAGATTGTGCTACAAAATTCTGATATCCTGTAGTGCTATTCAGGCCTGTGACGTTGAAGGAACAGAGAGGGATCAAAATTGAATACGAGTTGGAGTTATTGAGACTGTTGGAGAAGGGGTGACTGACCTCAAGGAGGGTGACGTTGTGCTTCCTGTATTTACTGGAGAATGGCTACGAATGCAGTGATAACATATTTGAGATGGAATATAATTAATGTTCCATTATTTCATGCATCAAGTCCGGGTATTGGTTATCAGATCAAACAACCCGAAAATCCCTCATACAAGCATGCAATTACAACTCCAGATTCATTCAAGTGGCAAAGGATGGTCGAAACTCTAGTTTGGAAAGAAAACTTATCATACAGGTCTGCTAAGATAGGAGAAGAAAGAGATCAAAGAGGAAGCTGCATTTTGATCAGGTAGAAGATGTACCTACAGAGGGTAATCTACTAAACCTACCTTATTCTGATTCAGATCCAGAGGAAGAGCAACAAGAAGAGCCTGGTACACAGCAACAACCTACAGAGGGTGAACCATATCTTGTTTTCCCTACTCCTACCCCTCCAGAGGAGCAGGAACCTCCAGAGATAGCACAATCATCTGCTGAACCTACTATAAGATACATCAATATTTCACTATGGGTCAACCAGTCTGATCGCAGAGCCAACTCGGTCAGCTCACCTTGCAGCCATGGCGATTGCAAGACAAAGAGAAGACACAACAGGTCACTACAACATTTTTGTTGGCGATCTCAGCCCAGAGTTTATAGATGCAACTCTCTTTGCTTGTTTTTCTATTTATCCAAGTTGTTCAGATGCAAGGGTTATGTGGGATCAAAAATATGGCAGGACAAGGGGATTTGGCTTTGTTTCCTTCAGAAATCAGCAGGACGCTGATTATGAAATAAAAAAAATGACAGGAAAAACTCTTGGGAGTAGACCGATTCGGTGTAATTGGGCTACCAAATCAAGCTCTGGTAATCAGAGTGACGAAAAACAGATGTCAGAAATGCAATTTGCTTCAAATGCATCAAATAAATACTTCAACCAATGGTAGCACAGATCACAACATTTCAGATGGAACTACAACTGTGGGAACAGGAGGACAGTCACACCTAAGTCCAGTAAGAGAGAGGAGCTTCGTCTAGCAAGCCCTGAGGTCTTTGTACTCTTGCAGGTAATCGAGATTCATCAAATTTTGATTTTTGGGTAAGTTTCTGTTTTCGGTGGTTTAGGCGAGCCTGTGTGTGCTCATTAACCACCGAAACAGAGTACTTTCGGTGAATAAGGTGCCAAATTCTAGATACAGTTAACCACCGAAAGCTGTTTTAACCAGATCACTCAAAATTTTGCCCAAATTCCACATTTCTAGGATATATCTGGCACGTGATATCTTTGAGTCTTGAAAGAAACAAATTGAAGATAAATCCTTAAGATGCTTGTGATATAATTTGTTCAAGATTGAGGGAACAATATGCAGATTTTAATTTAGCAAAAGGCAACGGTAGCAGCTCCGAAGACAAGTGGCAGAGTTTTCAGAAACATAATTTTAAGGGATCTTGTAAATAGCCAAAGACATAAATGCAGGTTATAAACATTGCTGGGATTGAAAAGGATGAATGAATCCATGGCCCAATACTAAAGGCACTAGGTCTGTCAGGATCTTGGAGACCTCGCAGGGAGGTCTCCATCCCAGTTGGAGCCAGATGTTAGCGATTAAAAATGCACTGGCATTTTTGAAAGAATGATGCCTAATCTTGTAGGGAATATTTGACTAGCTTCCTGGACTCCAAATGCAGATTTGAAAGCACCATTGGAAATCTTAGGATTTGTAGATGTCGATCGACTATTCAAGCATGCAAAACAGACTCTCCATGACTGAGAAATTTGATTTTAAAAAAATCTGCGCTTTCACCAGCGCAGAAGGCAGAATTATAACTAGTTAGATGGTGAAAGCTCCACCTTTCACCAACTAAGGAGCGGATTTTCGCGTAAATTAGCTGGTGAAAGCCTGTAATGACCAGAATACTCGAAATTTCGCCCAGATCAGAAATTTTCGAGCCAGAAAGAGATGAAACCTCTTGGAATAGATAGGTGGTGAATTATCAGGTCAGATTTAAATGCTACTTTTGTGAGATAAGGTCAGAGAGAGGTTGTTCAAACACATTTGGCCTCATTTTAAAAGGTAGAATTTCAGGATTTTTGGCACACATCATCAAATTCGAATTCCACTTTCAGAGGAACAGATCAAAGAGCCTTGGAAGGCTAGGCTACACTTCATCAACTTTCAACCCATGTTTGAAGACCAAAAGATAGAGTTTGACCTCATCTCGAGGATCTCTTCCTGGTTTTTGTAGATCAGTTTTGACTTTCTATTTTTAGTATATCAGATCCATTGTTTTAGGATCTGAAAACTGATTGTAAAAGGCTATAAATGCCTAGATTTTCTAAGAGTCTGGGAGGTTCAAACTGGGAATATATTTTGTGCTACTGTATAGACTCTTATTTACAGAATAAAAGTTCAGTTTCCTTTCGTTTTCAATATCAGAAATATCCATATTTCACTTTCTGTACTTTATTTCAGTTTATCTTAGCTTGTGAAGACTGTTATCTCTTTATTGAGCTCATAGACTTGAAGTAAAGTATTCCTTTCTATATTACATTAAGCCCTACACTCAGTTGTATTTGGCAATCAAGATTAGTGTTCTTCATCCTCTCCTTTCAATTTACTTGATCTGATTATTGTTTCCTGAAAGCACCGTTTCTTTAGATGTATGATGAGTTGTCTATTACACTGATCATTAAAGACCCCATTGTTCCAAGCATATCTACACATTATTTCTAAGTTACCAAGCATCCTTAGCCTACAACCCTAAGGAGTTTCTTGGAGTGATAACATGCTCGACCTAAGTTTAGCATATATGATATGGCTTAGGTTACTATTGTATATATTCATGCTTTGTCATATGGCTAGGTTTTGACATAAAGATTTACTCATGGGCCGCTTAAAATTGTAAAGTATGATTTGTGACTTAGGAACACGATATTCAAAAGCACACACCACATCTTTGGCGATAAGATTTACAATTGCAAATCTAAAAGGTAAAACAAAACTAGGATTTTAGGCAATACTAACAACGTTTTTGGAATGCAGGTCAAAGGGAAAAAGGAACAAATTCTAGGCAAAGAGATCAATAGGAGCTTGTTAAGGTTTATTGGGGAATTGGAGGTCTAGACATTTGCCAAGGAATTGAAAATGAGTGTATTTTAAGTAAAAGTGAAGAAAACACTCTAAAAATACCATTGTATTTTTTATCGCTAACAGAACTATTTCCAAATCAAATTTTGTGTAAAAATGAAAGTATGAAAGATGATGATACTCAAACATCCCAACAATTTGATATATATATATATATATCACTTCAAAAAGATACCATCCATATCCATTAAACGAAACCGATCAAAACACATTATACTCAGTCACTTCCATGCAAATCGTGACCAAGATTTGAAACTGACAATGCTTTTCTTTTCATACATATTATGAAAGCTCAACATACAATGCTAGGATTGTTAACCGGAGAGAAACGAAACCCATTTCATAAAATCTGAAATCCCTTCTTCAATATGTAGATGTGTAGAATCATAGGGTTTATCATTGAAGTTAACCCAATTTCTTAATCATTGGCATCGACCAAGCAAAGCCATTAGATGGTTCTTTAATACGTGGGTTCGAAAACTGGGAGAGCTCATAAATTATTCATGGCCTGGGACAATTTCTTCAAGAGAGAAATATGAAAAGATGCAACCGAATAGAGAATTGAAAAACCCAAAACCTGAATTCCAAGCCTAGGGTATCACCATATGACACATGATTCTTTCCAAGTAGAATATCATACATTAAGGTGGCGAGGGGCTTTATCATTAAACAATGGAAAATTATCATAAAAGGGTAAGGTCGATGATTGACTTTAAAAACACACACACACATACACACGGACTGTGTCGATAACAGATAGAGGTTGAAGACTCAACTTTTAGAATAAAAATGTGTCAAGGGATAAAAACTTTGAAGTCCAACTTTAATCCCCAACAAGATTTCACTCTTTAATTTGGGATTGAAATGAACCAATGAGCCTAACAGTAGGAGCATATCTACAATAATTTTGAGAAGGAAAGAAACGCTACAACACAAGTCCAAAGCAAAGCAACATGCTCATCCACAACCATACAAAGATCTTTCTAAATTAACACTGCAAAGTTGACATGCATTTGATGGGTATGCCTATAGTCACATACCTTTGCTTAAATCTTGCTTGTCAYTTGGAAAGATGAGTTTCAGTGCTAGAAGAACCATGGCTTAGGGTCAKACATAACTTACTCCTTYAGAGCTCAATTCCAAAACCATCGAAATGAAAATGCCAGAACATTTGAGGGTGGTAACCTCAACCAAAATCCCGCATCCCATGCATTCAATGCATGGGACCTCACGTCCCTCAAACATTAACTCTTTTTCCATATCATACTTCCACTAATCAGCCACAACGAATAGCAATGCAAATTACCATGCCACATATGCAACATATCACATGTTTTATATCCATGTCAACCAAGACTTAACACCATTTGGAACAATGGCTGGGACTTACCAACTCGACATCCTTTCAAATTAACCCACATTCGTTGCCAACCCAATGATGCGACGATATATACAGGTCATAGTAAATGCTTAAATGCAAAGTTCGAATGGTATCATTATGCTATACAAAATCGATATGAAAGTTTGTAATATACCATATGCATTACGTTGAAAAAAATTTCCAACCTTTAAACATCATCGTGCCACCTTTTCACTATAGCAAAGAAACTATATATAAGAGAATTATACTATAACATGTAAGGTTGCGTTATGTAGCTTGAATATCATTTCATGTTCGACCATTGTGATATCATCTAACCAATTTTTAAATGTAGAGACCACCTTATCTCTTGGAACCAAAATTCACATATGCCATGAGAGCGTTGTAATATGCCACCAAATTTTGATGATGTGAACACAAACATAAACATTAGCATGCATATATATATCATATAAATACCATCTATCTGGCGCTAGTAAACATGGTAGACAACTATGCTGTCCTAGCCACCAAAACTTGGAGAAACCCCAATGGATAATCACTGATGGAGCAAGATGCCTCAAATAAACTGAAGTAAAATTAAATGTCATCATTAACTCTTTATAACAATGGGATTGCCGATTTTCCTTCTCTTTTTAGGGGTTCCCACCTATAGTTAAATATTTATATATCATAGATAATATTTTTTTAAAAATAGTGCCTTGCAATCATTTGCAGAGTTGGTGGCCTAGTTGGTGATTTTATGAGTCAACACATTACACCGTCTTTACATTTCTGCCATGCAAATTCTCACCTATGATGTTTACTTCATAATCATAAAGGTTTTGTGCATCTCCTATGATGATAATTTGACCAGTCCAACTAAGACTAAGTCTCTATCTCTCTACAACTCTGCGGTAGCAACATCAATGCTTAGATTGGACATCAAGCACTATGTACAACACCAACTTTGTTAGCTTAACAATGACAACATACCATCCTAACAATTATACTTATTCATGATTTTATGCCCAAATTGACCCATTGTTGTACCTTTCTTTGATCTCCTAGCCCATAAATATCCAATGCTAAAACCTTTGCTATAATACCACTCTATGACATACCTGACCCCTTGGTCATCTCGTTGAGGGGATGAGTATTATCTTTTTGTCATTTTTATTGACCCTAATCTCTTTGGAAACCTTGATCCACTTATTTGTTAGGCTCTATCTTCGTTATGTGGGTCAAAGACCACATGTAACACCTTCGAAGCTTACATCGACCCTTCTTAGAAATCACACATCACTCCAATTCAAATGATTAGGCATTGAACTTCTTTGAAAGAAGATGCATCACCCCCTTTTGGAAGGTTCTCTCTATCTCACACACACATAGGACACCAACCCTATTTAAATATTGACATATTAGGCGTCTTCGAACATCTTATAGCAGCTCCATTCGAAAGATATCCCCATGGCCCTGTTCAGATGATAGACCCATTGCACCCTTTTGAAAGAAACCTGATCAAGAAATTTCAGAAGAATCCCCGTTGGTTCGATTTGAAAGAAGCCCCATTGCTCTGATTCAAAACATGGCTCATTGGGCCATTTTGTAACAAGCCCATTGGGTCGCTTTTGAAGTAACCCTCCACTTTGCAAGAAAAGGGCCATATGGCCCCTTTGAGATAACAATGTAAATTTTGAAAGGAAAGGGTCATCAAGTTGCATTCGAACATGCACTTGACTTCGAAAGAAAGAGCCATCCAACCATTTCGAAAAAATGTTGTTGAGCCTTTTTTGAATTGATGCCCAAACTACAAAAATAAAGGTTGTCAAGTCCTTTCTAGGATTCAACCAGACTTTGAAAGGAAGTATTATGGGCCTCTTTTGAAGATGCACCTCGAAATGAAGGAACAATGCCGTTGAGTTCCATTGTTTGAATATGGCCCATTAGGCCTATTGAAAGTTGATGCCTCGAAATGAAAGAGTAAGGGCCTTCAAGCTAATTCAAAAATAATCCCAGACTTTAAATAAAGGCCTTTGGACTTTCTTTGAAGAATACCCCAAAGTAAAGACATAAGGCATTGTTGGTTCACTTCGATCATGATGCTTTGAACTTAAGATAAAAGTGCTTTATGCACAACCTTTGAGCTATTCGAATGGGACTTTTGCGAGATAAGAGGAAAAAAGGCTCAGATAAGATGAAAAAAGGCCCCCATTTAAAAAATTGAAGGGAACTCAACAAATTCGAAAGGTCCTACTTCATATTGGAATTTGGTTGTTGACCATGTCGACATACATGAATAGTTCAAACTATTCTTGCCATCAATAGCTCAAATTTGAATTTACTAATACATAATACTAAATAATGTAGTGGCGCTAAATATGCATAAACTCCATTTAAACGATTTTTTTTTTTTTTAAATTCCTTCACAAATAAAATACATGCTTAATTTGTAAAATTGTAATTAGAATTTCAAAAGTAGATATGGAACACTTATCTTTTCACCAATATGGTCCAAGGAAACTCATTGCATGCAAGTAATTTTCCACCCCATTGTAGGCGTTCACTGCATATGCCACCCCTAAGTTGTGCTATGAGGCCACTAGGGTGAAGGTAATTAGGTAAGGACTCTTAGGTCACTCACCCAACCCATTTTCTCTTAGGCTTAACGAAAATGTCCACCACAAAACATTTTAGGAACCATTCAGCTAGCACAACCTTGGCACTCTCCTCTATTGCCCCACATAATAAAAGGAAGATCTTTCCCTTTTGTGCTCAACAATCCCTTAGAAATATTCTCCCCTCCAATGCTCTTTAATGTGGGTGGAAAGAGTCCAATTTGTTGTCTTCCTTAAGAAATAACCTAACAGAAGTATACCTTGGCCTTGAGCACTCAATGAGCAACAATTTATAGGGAAAAGGGGAGGGTTGAATCCATGAATCTTAGTCCCACTTTTTGGCAAGTTGTTCACGTGAAAGTGGCCTATCTGAAACCTTGATGGAGGTTTTACCTTGATGGAAGATTTAAGCCCTCGATCAAGGGCTTAAAACCTAGTCGATCAAAGTAAAACTTGGATCCATCCTTTTAAACCAATATCAACTATATATGTAAAAAATACTTATATTGAGGGTTTTAAAATACCTTGATTGAGGGCTTGAAAGTCAAGAATCCTTCCCCATTTTTGTAGGTTTTCATGGAGTTGCGACTTATAGAAGGTGAAATCCATCCACCTCTTGCATGGAAGGTGGCATACTTTGTGCATGTATATTCATCAATGAATTCTCTATCCAATGACAATGTTCCCATTTTTTTTTCATACTATATTTTTCAATTTATTTCTTTCTAAAATGTATACAGACCCTAGTGAATGGTGATGATGATGTCTTCTAACACTCCTTGATTGTCTAGATCCCCCATGATCATCACTCCTATCATGAGATCTTTATGCTTCTACTTGCCTTGCACTAGTTGCTTGTTTTGTGCCAAAGTATTTATTGACTTTTTTCTGCAACATATTCAGACTTTGCAATATCTCTTCTCGAGCCCTCATCATCTTTTCATTGTCTTCCATATAGCTTTGCAAGCTTCTCATAATTTAAACCAATTTCACTGGCTCCACTCTGATTCTACATCCATTGGAATCAATCTCTACATTTTTCATGTTGACATGTAAGCCTCTGACCTCATATCCATGACTGTAAGATCCTTGGGCATCCTCCATATATGTAGTCCTCATGTAGGAAACCATATATGCTTTCCTATATCTCTAATTCTGCAAAAAAAGTACATGCAACAATTGTTGTTAGAATTAGGCATATTGCAAAATATTTTATTAATTAGGTTACATGCCATCCTTCATCTCAATTTACGAAGAACACAATGCACTAAGTCAAATTCTGATTCTTAAGACAAATTAATCTCTAAATCATCTTTTCAATGACTGCTTGTTTTCCCAAATTTGAACTACGTGTTGATAGTTATGGTTTGCAAAAGTTTAGATCGATATCTCATTTTTCCCTCTATGCTACAAGTGTCTTCTCTTTCATACTATACAATTTTAGGTATCCAGATTCCAATTTCGGTTCCATGGTTGCCTTCTATGGTCCATGAGATTTCCATAGATCACTCTAGTGCCCCAAACTGACTTATGAGCAAGGAGTTATTCCCTCTGGAAGTAAACTAATACCTAATTTATACCATGTGCTGTTTCAACTGCAACTTCCTCATACAAGATCTGTTTTGCGCTCATATTGGATCGTTAGAAAGCTCTTACCGATTTCTTTCATTTAAGCAGTAGATACCTTATGTACCAAAGGTACATATAGTTCTTGGTATTTCGACCCCTAAAAATGTTGTATATGGCCTCAAAATGCCTCTGCATGTTTATGACCTTTGAAATCCTGAAAATATTCGTAAAAAATTACTAGTTTATTGCTATAGCGGTCCTTAAAATAGGTTGAATTTGTTTTCAAATTGTTTGGCAATGCTGTAGCACCCTATTAATTTGACATGCACTTTTCACAAGGTTTTATCAAAAATCGCAAGCCGCAAGCCCATCGAACTTTTCCTTCGTCAACCTTTCCATCGAAAAGTCAAATTGCATGTTATAGGGTTTTCCCAAAACCCACAAGCTAGTGGAAAATTTTCCTTCGCGGACTTTTGCATTGAAAATGTCAAGTTGCATGTTATAGGGTTTTCTCGAAAGCTACAAGCCTATTAGAAATTTTCCTTCGCAAACTTTTGTTGGAGATATTACACACTCACCTAGGTAATTATTTTCCTAAGGTTGATAGTCCAATGTTGAGAACGCTTCCTTAGATGAAAATATTCTCTCTAGAGAATATTCCCCTACAAAATAGGGTGCTCCTATTCAGTTCAGAGTCAGTTACACTTAGTTACCTTCAATTAGACTAGTGGAAGTCACCCATGCATGGAAATCTCGGTTTTATCACCAACAGTTGCTTGTGTTTTTCTCACTTCCACACATGTGACTCAGTTAACTAATGATTGCATGGATCAGTTAACTAGGACTAGGTGGCATATTACTTCGGTTTCTATCAGTGAGTGTCTAGATATCTCTAGATCACTACTATGGAGACTTTACTTAGCCATGTAGAGTATATCATGTGTAATTAATCATTCTCTCATTATTGAATACACTTCTATTGATTCTTTTATGTCATCTTTTCTCTCCTTCTCTCATTTTGCAAGCTTTGTACGAATTGTTGTTAACTAGATTCTCTGTACAAGTTTTACCACAATTCTACATGGTATCAGAGCCCACAGGTTGCTAGGAGAAAGGTGCACATGTATCTTATTTGTAGGTCCAGAAGGGAGATGCAGTAAAAAAAGATGGATTATTTGCTGGCAATACTTCTCACACCTCATAACTACTTCAAGTGAAAGCTACAAATTTTGCATCAACTTAGATGCATATGCTTGTACTGGATTACCATGGCTACAAAGGTTGAACCAACCTCTGCTATCAAGAAGAACATGTATCTCAACCGCGTGGATGTGGCTTATGGCCTCCTTTGTGTGTCTATGTCCCCCGAGCTTTTCTTTCACATTGAAGCTTGTACACACTAGATGATATTTGGACAAAGTTAGAGGATCTCTTTGGAAAACAAGACGAAATGAGAGGCCATGTGCTCGAGGTCGAGCTAAATTCCTTAGATTCGAGGAATTTTGACAACATCTAGGACTTCTTTACGAAGTTCAAGTCCCTCCTCCTTCATCTAAAGGGATGTGGGATAGAAAAACCCACTCAACACAGTTAGTTAATCCTTTCTATCTTAGCAAAACTTGGTTTGAATTACACTGTTTTTGTCTCATTGTTTCATACAAACAGATTCACTTCAGGAGTGCCCTAGAAAATGTCAACATTGGATCAATTTATTGAATCCCTCAAGCATGAGCAAGATAAACTCATCAAAATGGGGATAATCAAGGGACCCAATGCACATGAAAGCAACGACACTTCCGATTCAAAGTCCAAGCAAAATGGCAAGGGAAAGGGGCATGCAGAGCTAAAGAAGGAAGGGTACTCCAAACCCTTCGATGATTCCTCAGGCTCCAAAGGTGGAAAAGGAAATAAAGGGAAGACCAAATGTGGTTATTGCAACTGTTGTTATCATCCCAAGTCTGCATGTATGAAGAAAAAAATTAATCAGATGGTGCAGATTCTTTAGAAGAAAAACCTCGGGGATCACATTCCCAAAGCCGCCAAAAAGAAGCCCGAAGATCAAGACAAACGAGGCAAGTCTCATGCATTGATTTCCATTAACTCTTCTCCTGATGCATGGATCTTAGATTCAGGCACATCCCACTATATGACAACAACAAAAAATGTTTTATCTTCTATTTCTGCATGCACATGTTCTCCCATCCACATGGGAGATGATACCCTTGTTGAGGTCATTGGCCAAGGGAGAGTAGAACTCCTGCATGAAATTTTTGAGAACGTCTTGCGTGTTCCAAAACTCTCTGTGAATCTACTCTCCATTTATTAGATAAAACATTTTGGTACAAGAAAAAGGGTGGAGTTCACACTTGATTTCGTAACCATATTTGATATTCATGATAACTCCACGATCACTGTTGGTGAGGTAAACTAACAATCTCGTTTGCATACTTTCAGTAAATTCATTGCTAAATTTGATTCTTCTTACTACCGATGCATGCTGAGATACTAGTAGATTATGGCATGAGAGATTAGGCACTCTGAACTTCAAATACATGCAACAACTATGCAAACAAGATATGATCACCGACTTGCTCAATATACACTTTTAAAAAGGAGTTTCTCAAGGATGTTTTCTTGGAAAACATCTTCAAGAGAAGTTTGAGAAAGGGAAGGCCTGAAGGGCCTCCTCTCCTTTGGAGCTCATCCAAAGTGATTTGATGGGATCCTTTCCTCATTCGTCCATTAGCAAAGCAAGGTACATGCTTACATTTATTGATGATTTCTCACGATACACTTGGGTGTATTTTCTCAAGTAGAAGTTCGAGTTTTTTGAGCATATCAAAGACTTCAAAGCACATGTAGAGACTCAATTCGTGAGAAAGATCAAAATCCTCTGCACAAACAATGGGGGGGAATATGTGAACTGAGATGTCCAACATATTTGTTCAGAGGCAAGTATATAGCTGTAGCACATAGTACCTTACACTCCATGTTGCATGCAAGATATCTACTGCCCAAGATTTGGGACAAGACACTTAACTGTGCCAACCACATTCAAAACATATCTCCTCATAGATCTGTCAAGGATAAGACTCCCTATGAGGCATGGACTATAAACAAACTGGAAGTCACCCATTTCCGAATATCTGGATCACATGCATGGGTTTGAGTACCCTTTGAAAAAGACGAAAGCATTAGATCAACATAATACCACATGCATATTTGTGGGATATCTAGATGGTGTGAATGGTTACATGTTACTTGATCCCTCTACTCATAGGCTCATTGTTGAGTGCAGTGTTCAGTTTGAGGAAATTCCCTTTCATGCACCATTGGAGCCACATGAAGAGACCTTTGTACTACTGCCTGCATCAAACATCAGTGATGATGAGTCTACTCACTCAGATCATGGTTCTGATTTGAGCTTCAAATCTGATTTGAAAGATGACGAGCATGCCGATGATGAGCATGCAGATGTTGAGCCACCACATATGCCCAAGTGGGCATAGACCACCCTAGAGGCTACATGAAACCTTGTGGGGGATCCAACAGATTAGAGGAGGACGAGGTATCAGTTCGAGGATCCTCCTCATGGACTCACAACTATCAAACCAATGATGCCCATGCATTGTTATATGGTTCTAGCTTCATACCCGTAGAATTATGCAAAGGCTATAGGGAATCCCTTCTGGGAAGTCATTATGCAGGAGGAGTGCAACTCTCTCCTCGTGAACCAGACTTGAGATCTGGTTCCGCTTCCTTCAGACATGAAACTTGTTAGATGCATATGGGTCTACATGAACAAGAAGGAAATAAATGGACATGTAAGCAGGTATATGACAAGGCTAGTTACCAAAGGCTTTCACCAGATCCATGTGATAGACTATGACGAGACATTTTCTCCCGTAGCAAAGATGGACTCCATCCGATTGGACCTTTCCATTGCGACAACTAGGGGGTGGGAAGTTCACTAGATGGACGTGAATAATGATTTTCTTCACGAGGATCTCTTAGAGGAGATTTACGTGGAGAAACCGCAAGGGTTCATTCAAAACTCATCCTTAGTATGTCGACTAAATAAGTCCCTCTATGGCCTCAAGTAGACACTTAGAGCATGGTATGCGAAAATGGATTCCTACTTTCTTTCTCAACACTTTTTCAAATGCAAATCAAATCCGAACATATGCATGTCGAGGACCTCAGACTCCTTGCTGATCCTAGTTCTCTATGTTGATGACCTCCTGATCACAAGAAGTTCGACCTCAACCATTGTTGCGGTCAAAGACATTCTGCACAACATGTTCTCTATGGTGGACATGAGATTATTTCCTTGGTCTCGAGATTAGTCAGGATGCTTCAAGCATTAAGATATCTCAGACTAAGTATTCCAGGGATCTCTTGGTTAGATTCCACATGACCGAATGCAAGTCAAAAACCACACCCTTTATGTATGGGTTATATCTTGAGGATGGAGGGGATACACAAGTGGTGGACAACACCTTGTATCAACAACTTGTGGGGAGCCTTCTATATGTCACCCACACTCGGCCAGATCTCTCATATGTAGTAGGGGAAGTTTCCAGGTACATGTAGGAGCCACATCAAATACACTGGAAGGTTTCCAAGCGCATCCTTAGATATGTCTAGGGCACCACAGGTATGGGATCCACTATGCAATAGGTTGTGCGTTGGATCTCATGGGATTCACTGATTCTAATTGGGATGGAGATAACACAGATCACAAGTCCACGTCTGGGTATGTGCTTGGTTTGGGTTTCGGTCCCATCTGTTGGTCGAGCAAAAAGTAGTCAACTATTGCTCTAACGTCAACAGAGCCTGAGTACAGAGGAGCTATCAATGTCACTATTCATGAACTTTGGTTTCAAAACTTCCTCACTGAGCTTGGCATCCAGTTTCATCATTTGACTGTCATTTGGTGTGACAATCATAGTACTCTCAAGTTTTGCAAAGACCCAATACAACGATGACGGACCAAACACATCGAGATTCATATACATTACATCAGAGAGTTGGAACATGACAAGATCATCGATTTGCAGTACTATCCATCCGCAGAACAATCTACAAACATCTTTACCAAGACATTTACTGAGCATAAGTTCCACTTCCTGCGTGATT
The DNA here is from genome assembly GCA_009831015.1 of Picea engelmannii. NCBI lineage: Eukaryota > Viridiplantae > Streptophyta > Pinopsida > Pinales > Pinaceae > Picea > Picea engelmannii. The sequence continues at coordinate 16,793 of ML878108.1, forward strand.
TTCTTGGAGTGAAGGACACAATTGCTTAGCAACTACCTTTCTTCCTTCTTCTTCTTTTTTGATGCATTGTACTTTTTTTTTTTTTTGGGGGGGGGGGTTTCCCTCTTTCCTCCATTTTTAGTGTTTCACTCTTAGATGCATTGTACTATGGGTACCTAACATGGCCTTGGTTGTCGACACTCATTTATAATTTACACCCTAGTAGTGTTCAGCGGGGGTGTTGGAGATATTACACACTCACCTAGGTAATGATTTTCCTAAGGTTTATAGTCCAATGTTGAGAATGCTTCCTTAGATGAGAATATTCTTTCTAGAGAATATTTCCCTACAAAATAGGGCGCTCGTCTTCAGTTCAGAGTCACTTACACTTAGTTACACTCAATTAGACTAGTGGAAGTCACTCATGCATGTAAACCTCAGTTTTATCACCAACAGTTGCATGTGTTTCTCTCACTTCCACACATGTGACTCAATTAACTGATAATTGCATGGATTTGTTAACTAGGACTAGGTGGCAGATTACTTCAGCTTCTATTAGTGAGTGTCTAGATCTCTCTAGATCACTACTATGGAAAATTTACTTAGCCATGTAGATTATATCATGTGTAATTAATCATTCTCTCACCAGTGAATACAATTCTATTGATTCTTTTCTCTCATCTCTTCTCTCCTTTGAATTTGCAAGCTTTGTACGAATTACTATTAGCTAGATTCTCTGTGTAGGTTTCACCACAATTGTACAACT
>ML878109.1:5697-17537 GCA_009831015.1 Picea engelmannii
ACATTTTTGGATCTCTGTAATGTTCACAGGTGATGATGTTTTTTTGGTTATGATGTCTAATTTATATGCTGTGACAAAATTTTGATGAGTTGTGTATGTGTAGTAGTACCTTCATGGGATAAATGCCAATCTAACACTAGGTTAGCCATATTATATGATATTTTATTGTATTGTCTTGGAATATATGTAAATGTGATTGAATCAAAATGTCAAGATAAAAGTCCAACTTGCAGGTATTTGTGGAAGAGGGAAGGATCACGGACACAATACACATTGTTGAGCCAAAGGACAATGAGCTGAGAAACAAGTAGGATGCTAAGGTGACAGATATGATGGTGACTGGCCTCGGTGAGGAGGCCAATGAAGACTGTGTATTCTTCTTGGTTGTTGGTTGCTGAGCCTAAACATATGCCGTTGGAGTGAAGCAGTTCATGTGAGGGGGTATAGAGGGCCCAAGCAGTGGAAGCGAGATTTTGTGTCCACCAACTAGCTCCGTCAGCGTAACTAATGTGGTAGGAGGAGGCATCTGTCAATAAAACATATGGTACATTAGACGCAAGGCATGGAAAAAATAAGATTAAAAACTCTACAAAGAGCATACAAAAAGAAAAATCCTAGGGTAGAACGGCTACGCTCAGGTGTAAAATTTCTTTAATTACAACCCGTTGATGGGTTCTTTGAGAGGGTGGCCTTCGGGAGAGGCCATAATGTATGCACCTTTAGTGAAGCAATGTTGGATGATGTAAGGTCCATGCCATAATGACTCAAATTTTCCATGGTCGAGGAGATCGTGAGCAATATCATAAGCAAGGATGAGGTCGCCTTCGTTGAATGAGTGAAGGTTGACATGGCAGTCAAAGGTGGCCTTCAATTGTATTTTAACTGCCTCATTGTTCTATAACAAAGACCGATGGTCTTCATCTAGCGACTCTAAGTTCAGCAAACACTGCTCCATTGGAGCAATGTCGAGTAAGAGCTCAATAGCGGTGCGTAAGGTGGGAATTTCACATTCGATGGGGAGAGTGGCCTCAACCCCATGGACTAGATGAAATGGTGTGAAACCAATGGTGATTTTAACTATTGTGCGATAAGCCCATAGTGTGGAAAACAACATGTGATGCCAATTGGTGTGATGTTTGTTAACCGTGCGCTGCAACATGGTTTTGAGGACCTTGTTGATTTCCTCTACCTATTCGTTGCACTGAGGGTAGTATGGGGAGGCAAACTTGTGGGAGAAACCTAACCTGGATGAAAGTTCAAAGAAAATTTCATTCTCGAAATGTTTCCCATGATTAGAGACTAGTTGTAGTGGTACTCCAAAATGAGAGATGATGTGGTTAAAGAAAAAATGCACTGCAGTGTTAGCGGTGTTGTTGAAGGTAGGCATGACTTCGACCCACTTGGTGAAGTAATCGACTGCAACGATGATGTATTTGTGTCCATTTCTAGATGGAGGGTTGCAAGTCATGAAGTCTATGCCCCATTTTCAAAAGGGGTTGACAGTAATGACTAGGTGGAGAAGAGTAGGTGGTGATCTTGCTTTCTTGGCATATAGTTGACATTTGTCACAGTGATTCACAACGTGGATGCAATTGTGAAACAATGTGGGCCAAAAATAGCTTGCTCGAGTGATTTTCTGGGCAATGGACATCCCTAAGAGGTGGACACCACAGGCACCGTTGTGGTAGTCATCTAAGACTCTATCGGCTTTGTCGATAGTCAAACATTGATGAAGTATGGTGTCGACCCCTCGCTGATATAAGATATCACTGATAAGAAGGTAGCGGGGGGCCTGGTGTCGAATACATTGACGATTTTCCCTGGAGAGGTGGTTTCTGAACTTCTGTGTTCAAAGGTAGACGAGGAGATCATCGTACCAGGGATCATCCGAGGGGATGCAAAAGAGATGTTCGTTGAGAAAGTCTGTATTGATGGGAGAACTTGTAGCTTTGGAAGGAAATGTTGTAATGAGTTCGGCGAGGATGAGGGATTTATTTCTCTTGGGTGTTGAAAATTTGAGGTCGTACTCCTGAAGGAGAATGATCCATCGGTCAAATTTGATGGCGATTGAGCAAGTATTGCATGGGGTTGGAATCTGCTATGAATTTGGTAGTTTGAAGCAAGATGTAATGACACAGTTTATGGACTGCAAGGACACATGCAAGGGTGAGTTTCTCTTCGTGATTGTATTTCAAGGGTGGTCCTGAAAGATTTTTACTAATACAGTAAATGACATGCTCATGGTCATCATCCCTTAATTGGACGAGAACACCTACTACGGAGACAGTTGAGGCCGATAAGTAGAGGATATAGTCGCGGCCATAGTCGGGTGGACTAATCAATGGGGCATTGGAGAGGGCTACTTTGAGATCATCAAAAATGGTTTGATCATGTTCATCCCATTGGAATGGGATATCATGATGTAAGAGGCGAAGGAAACCATTTGCCCGAGTGGCGTAATCGGGGACAAAGTGACGTAAAAAGTTAGCTTTGCCTTGTAGGCTCTGTCATTGTTATAAGTTCCATGGAGGGGGAATTTCCATGATGGCTTGGACCTTGAGTGGGTCTACTGTGATGGCGTGTTGGGAGACAATGAACCCAAGGAGGCATCTAGCAGTGACGCAGAATACACAGTTGAGAGGGTTTAAGCGGATATTGTACTGACGACACCTATGAAAGACAATGCATAAGTCATCAAGATGTTGATTTCGTTTCTTGGATCTAGCGGTGAGATTGTCCAAGTAGGCGAGGATGATTTGGGCCAGATCATGAAAGATGTATGTCATGGCATGTTGAAAATTGGCACAGACGTTTTTTAGGCCGAAAGGCATGACACAATATGCAAAAGTACCCAAAGGGGTAGTGAATGTGGTTTTGTATTGATTGGCTGGGTGAATCTGAATTTGGTTGTATCCAGAGAAACCATCCATGAAGGACAAAGCCTCGTGGCCAACACAATCATCGATGATTTAGTCGATAAAGGGTGATGGAAAATTGTCTTTGGGACAGGTGTGATTAAGATCACGGAAGTCCGTATAGACACGGATAGTGCCCTATTTTTTGTTAACGGGGATGGGGTTGGAGACCCATGACACATATGCGATGGGGTATATGAACCCTATAGCACATAATTTGTCAATCTCGGCTTTGATGGATGCCGCTTTGGATGGGTGTAATGGATGCTACTTTTTTGTACATGTGTGATATCAGGCCAAGTGTCTATACGATGTTTGACAATAAAGGGATCAAGGCCTAGCATCTTTGCGTATGACCAAGAAAATATGTCCCAGTATTCCTGGAAGAGAGCTTTGTAAGCTATGAGTTATTTAGGAGAGCATGCGGTGCTTATGGTGATTTCCTCTATCGTTCCATGTTTGATGGAAATATCAATTTTGACAGTGGGGGAAATGTTGGCCATGTTTCCTTCTTCAAAAGAGTCTCGGGCAGGGATAGGGTTATTGAACTAGTCTATGTGCCCTGATGGGATAAAATCTTTGGTTTCTATTACGTGTATGGAGTTTTGGCGAGGAGGCATAAATGCGTCCTATGAAAGAAAGAGCACTCGGTGATGGAGTGGATCCCATGGGCAATCGGGGGTAGTTAATTCCTCGAGGATATCTTCATCGCAGTGGAATTGTCAAGAATATAGGGTATCCAGGGGAGTAACATTGGTGATGGTCACCGTGTGGTTGTATTATGGTAGTGATGATATAGAGGGGATGCCACAAGGAGGTTGTGATGGCTCGCTCGACATAAACCAAATATCAAGATATTGTGGGTTGAAAATAGTAGTCGGGCATAATATTTCTGTGGGGAAATGAATTGGAGAATTGGGGGGATTTGGGGGAAAATCCTCCTCTAGGCTATCGATGAACCATGGGGGAGTGGGAAGTTCCTCAGGCTCAGGGGAGAATATATAAACAATATCGGGAGAGGGAGTAGGGGGAACTACCGGCATCATCGGAGGTGGGGTGATGGGAGGATTGGGAATAAGGGCCAATTGATGATGCCTATACTCAATGATTGTAGGATACTGAAATGTGAAGTGATCAAGTGATTCACATAGAGTGCAAGGACATCACATACGTTCATTGATAGAGGTCGTGACATAGTGGATGTCAGTGACATGCATGTGAGATGATGCAGGTGGAGGAGGTTCTTGTTGGAAGCTCTGGCAGACTGTCGTTAGTGTCTGTCGAAATTGAGGTAATGTCGAGCAATGGTGGGTGTAATGGCCATACTTTGAACAAACGACACATGCAAATTTGGTTCAAAACCCCTTGCTACCTGTGTTAGGGGAAGCATTGGTAGTACTGGAGGAAGTGATGAGTGGTGTCAATGCCTGTGGGAGTTGAATTAAATTGTGTAGCTCGGGGAGAGATGGGAACTTATTGGTGGGGTGTCCATATTTTTCGCATAGTGCACAAGGAGGCTGAACTCGTGGTGGAAGTGGAGTGGTGTGATCTTTCTTCTTCCGTATACCCCCAACTGTAGCAATGGTGCTAGTGAGTGGGGGTATGGGTGGGATGGTGGGGGTAAGTATTGGAATCTTCATCGGGATTCCTTCTGTTCGGGGAGGGAGGGATGGTTAAGGGACCATCTCAAGTGGATGTAGATACCATACTGGAATTTCCATCACCATATTGGGGAGGGTAAGTGTTGCAGCTACCTGAAAATATTATACACCTGGTGGGGGGTAAAAGAAGGGGATTTGAGTAATGGCTTGGGAGACTGTCTCCCAAACCGGAATGTGGGCCTGGGGGAGTGTGTAATCAGGAATAGAGGGAGCTGGAGGGTTCTGAAGGGATTCCTGAGGAAGGATCTCTGTGACTAGTGGGACGTCAAATAGTAATGAAGCCTCTGTGGGAGGAAGGGTATCTCCAGTTCCTGTTCCATTAGATGAGATGACAGATACTTGTTCTGAGGGATGTATGAGTGGAGGTGCTCCATGGTATGTCCCTAGAAAGGATGGGTCTTTGAAAATTCTGGGACCCATCTCGATGGGTGGGTAGGCCTCGAGATTAGTGTGACCAAAGGGTGAGATATTATTGATGTTGGAGGAAGGGTTGGGCTCGTAATGTGACACTTGGTCGATAGTGACGATCTTCCCATTGTGGGGGAACATCATTGTGCAAAACACAGAAGAGGCCACAACCTTCATCACATACATGTAGCTACGCCCAAACAAAATGTTGTAATCGAGCGGAGCGTCGATAAATTCAATGTCAATGAGGATAGTTTTTCCCCTGAGTTCAACGGTGACATTTTGAAAGAGCCCTTCAGGAGAGGATGGTCGTCCATCATAATCTCTCAGAGTGATGGATGATGGTATGAGATCGGGGGAACCCAGTTTTTTCCATATGGTTTTTCACATGATGCATGTGGATGCACCTTCATCATGATGCAACAATGAACTGTGATGTTTCATATTTTAATCGGGATTTGGAAAGCTAAAGGAGCAGGGAGATGGGGTTCCCCACTATCAAGACCAAAGGTGATGAGTCTTGTGTTAGCAGGGTCGACTACCCCCAGGGAGAAAAGTAATGATTTCCACCGAGTGGGATAGGTTTGAAGGAATTCTAAGACTGACATGGCGGCATGAGACTCTACCAAATCATCGTCTAGGTTGTAATTGTGGGCTGCCCTAGCATGAGGGTTGTTGACATTCCTTTGCAATGTAATGCGAAGAATACAAAGGGGTGTTTCAATATTAGGGCGCAAAATCATCAAAGGTGGTCTAGTTGTGACTGGGGGTGCTTTCGAGGTGGTGGGAGAAGATTCAGGGGGGCACTATATTGATGACTATGCGTTTGCAGACAAACTTCTTCTTAACTAGTGAGGAGGATAGTGCGATCGGTAGGAGTGCCTAGGTTGGGATACTGTCCCATATGTGGTGGGGTAGGATGCATCTCTTGTTGGGTGTTCATCACCCCTTGGTGTGGAATGGGGTTTTGTAGCACAATAGGGGGTGGTTGCTGTACATATTTTTGTGGGGCTTGTTGGGGGGTAGGCGGTGCTGGGGGAGGTGGTCCATTTCCGGATTCTTTCATCCGTTTAAAGTCAACGATTTGGGGGAAATGGTGAGTATAATGGCCATACTCACCGCAAAGGGAACAAGGGAAGTTTATCTGAAGATTTTTGTTATTCTTCCCTTGGCATTTGTTTTTATTTCCCCCTTAGGGGTTCTGGTTCCCTTGATTATGGTTTCCCCCGGTGGGTTGGTTATGTTGGGGGTGATTCCCTCCTGGTCCTGGGTTGTTATTGTTTCGGTTCTTTCCTTTCTTTTTGGAATTGTTCGACTAATGGGTCGGATTTTCCGTATTCAACTATTCAAAATTTTGATATTGCTGAATAGGAGAGGGTTGAACAAAGTTAACCCCAACGTGTGGTTGTCCTTGTGGAGAAGCAATGGGCTGGGGAGGACCAGGAAATGGGAAGTACATATTGTGTTATGGTAATGATCCGTAGGGTACATAGGAAGGCGTGGCACTTTCATTAGTTCTTAGGGTGTAAGCAAAGGTAGAGGCGTTTCCAGAACTAGGTTGAATAGTTGGGCGTGTCATGGGGGCCGACGTGGGTCCACTTAAGGGTGGAGGGGGGGAATAGTGTATGGTTGTTGATAGGGGAGAGGAAGATAGTAAGGGAGTCCTCGATATATTGGTAGATATTGAGGTGTTCCATACATAGGTGTTTGTTGGAGGTGTGGATTGTGGTGTGTAGTGGTACCAATCAATCCATCCGCGAAGTGAGACATTCCAGGTTTGTCCTGGTCAAATGGCATGAGTCTCGTGGTGTCATGTAGTACCATATATAAGTATCCTGACTGTGAATAAATGAGCTCGAATTGTTGAGCCTTGCTAATGGCTTCTTCTTTAGACTGAGAAAAGGTGGCGTCCACGTCTTTGTCAAGGAGGGAAACAAGGGATTTGAGAAACCAATTAAGGCATTGTTGCTTGGTGTCTTCTTCTTTACATAGAATACATCGATGATGCCATTCGTGAATGTGGTCAATGATGTGTGTAGCGGAGGTTTTTTTAAACTCTGAGAGGAGTTCGAGACCATTGTCATGATGGATAGGTAGTTGAAAGAAGGTAAAAAATTCTTTGGCCAAAGATTCAAAGGTCACATGGGACCTAGATTTTTCTTCTACATACCACTTGGTTGATGGGCCAGTGAGCGTGCGTTGGAATAACCTCAACCGAACAGAGTCATCCATGATGCTATTTGAAGAGCACCATAAATGGAAGGTCATGATATGGTTGGATGGGTCATCTCCCACTTTTCATTCAAACTTGGGAATGTCTGAAGGGATTTTGGTAGGCATTGTAGGCCATGCGGGGCCATGCAAGATAGGATCATTGGTGAGCTTAGTCAAATCTAGTATGTTGAGGGAAACCAAGTATGGCATATGAGGTGGTGGGGAAGGATTAATTCCCATCATGGTAGGAATTGTTTGTGTACCTGACCCCTGAGGAGGTTTAGTTCTAGCCATGGTGTGAGTGAATTGTGTACCTAACCCATGAGGGGGGTTAGGTAGGGTTGTACTTCCCCCTTGGGAAGAATTTTTCCCCCCTCTTCCGTGTAAAGGAGAGTGAGTGGATGGTTGACCTTGGGAAGTGGACCCAAGTAAAGTGGAACCAAGTAAAGTGGATCCCAAGACAATATCACTCACATGGATGTGAGAAGGTGGAGCCAATGATTTGGCAAGACTAGGAACTCTCCCTAGAATAAGAGGGAGATTTAGCAAGCCTCTGGAATGATGGGGATGATGTGGGTCCCCTATGATGTCTGACTAGCAAAGTGGATATGTGAAAAATGATGATGAGAGAAATAAATGAACAAGAGTAATCACAATATATCACACAATTGTATGTAATCACAAGAGAATCATACATAAATCAATAAAGAAGCATACATGTGGATCGATGGATTTTGTCTGCGTGGGAGAACAAAGAAAAAAAATGCTCATCTCCTAAAAGACATAACATCCTTCCTCTCAATTAGTACTGGACCTTCCAATATCACTCAACAATGGGGTTTGAAGCCACCGAAAGAGGAACTAATGAAGGATGAGACAATCAGTTATAATGAGGGGTAGAGGGTGCATATCCCGAAAGAGTTGGAGATATTTCCCAATAGCCACACAAAATCCAATCAAGGTGCAATTGCAGCCCACAATTGCCACCTGGGTAGATGTCCTAAAATTTGGTCACTAGGTACCTCGGTCAAAGTGTGACATTTAGATTTTTGGCCTAAGAAATGGGTCACAGGCTGGATCCCGTCCAAGAGGTGGGTGCCTCAAGGGGGGATGCATAGAACAACCAGACCTTGGACTTCAACCCTTCACATGTATCTCCCTGCCTTAGGGTGTGGGAACACTTGACTTGGAGTATTTAAAGTTCCCTATGTGACAACTTCTACTGTTTGAAGATGTGAGAACCAGATAAAGAGGAGTTATTTGGATGCCTATCCCCGAAATCCTACCTAGACTAAAAAAATTGTTTTGGCACCTCCTGGGGAGGAAAACTTAGTTAGTTTTTAGAAAACTTTTAGATGTGGTTGTTTTGAGAGATTGGGGGTGTGAACCAATCTCGTTGAAATTAAATGGGAGTGGATTGTTTTGTCAAGAAAAGGGTGGGGCGTTTCAGAATCCCTTTGGAGGAAACTTACTTCAACCTCCATGTTTCGAGATGAAAACTATGTGGGTGAGTAGTGACTTTGATTGTGAACAAGTGAAAGTGTGCCAAATTTTTAATAAGTTAGGTGTCACCTTGCTGCATGTGGACTTCATGTGGTCCTTACAAGTCTTGATTACATAATTTACTAAATGCCATTGGTACAACCTTGTGGAATTTTAAAGTCCCTAGGAAACTAGCATGTGGACATGTGGGTCCTTACCAATGCTTTAACTCCCTAGTGTGATTTAATATAATAAATCTTCAAAAACTATCCTAGATTGTGGACATGTGGGCATGTATGGGCCCGCTACAAAATCTTTAAACTTCCCTAGTGATTTAATCTAAGAAAATAACTTCCAAAACTATCCTATCTTTGTAGCATGTGGGCATGTATGGGCCCTTACAAATTTAAGATGTGCTTGAAAAGAAACTAGGAGTCCCGAGGGGGATGTTGTCCTCTCCTAAAGATTTTGTCTTTAAGGGAGATGAAATTTTCCCTCAATCATTTTTCTGATTCTCAAGATCGCTTTATGGCATGAGAGAAGAGCATACTCAAAGATTGATGTTCAATTTCTGGTCCCAATGCAAGTAGTTATATTGGTGATGTAGGATGATTCCAACGTATCTTTAATCAAAGCAAGCCATCCATGTGGAAAACTAAATGAAAAAAGAGGATAAATATGGATTTTAACCTCCTAAGTGCCTATGTTTTGACTAACCCTTCATGTGGAGAGGTAATCTAAGTGTGGTGCATATTACAATCTGCATAGAATCAAACTTAAGAAGGCTATGGGCCTCCAAAAAATCACAACAACCCTTACAATGTACAACTTTCTGGACAAATGCACGGGTTACAGAGTAGACATAGGCGCATTGGGTGCCAATGCACAAATGGAAAACGACCTTTTGGTGCAGTGCACAAAATGCGCTGAGAAACACAGTGGGTTTGGTGCATGTGCTCAGAAGACACAACTGTGGGTTAAAAAACCCGTGCACTTTCTGTTACATGGTCGTGAAAGAAATTTCGGATGAAATTCTCTCAACTCAGCTCTGAATTTATCTTTTTGCAGGCAGGCATGGGCTAGGTATGGTTCCTGCAAGTTAAATAAACCAAAAAAAGTGCTCAAACAACCCAAACGTGGAGGAAATTGATACTTATCCCCAGTGGAGTCGCCAATTTGTTGCATCCCTTTCATCACCTAAATGAGCAAAATAAGGATGCTTACAAGTCCAGTTGGGTTAGCTGGACAAGACAATAGTGAATGCAAGAGTTAGAAACATCAAGCATAAGAAATAAACAAAGAACTATGCTAATAACAATAAAAGAAACTAAACTAGAGTGCATAAGGGAAATAGAACAAAAAATAAACAACATGCATGACACCAATGGATAAGTTGTATTAGTGGGAAAACACCAAAGAGAAAGGGAGGCTTATGGGTCCCCTCTTCCTCCAAGGGAGGGCTCTTGAACCCCCAATGATTGAGCTCTTCTTACAAGTAACAAACTAAAAGGAAATGGTGAAGAAATCCAAAGCCCATCCACTCGAGAGGTGATGTGAATGGCTAAATGAAATGGTGTTTGTATGCTCTTGATGAGAAAAGAGGATTCTCCAAGAGAATATAGGCAGCATACCAATACAAATGAATTCCTTGAAAATATAGTGCACCCATGGCCTCTTTTTATAGAAAATATTTGAGGCATTATTCAACTAGTCTTTAGTGTGAACAATGGGCTCTTTGTCACCCTTAGGTCTTTGACTAGCCCCCCACTCGGATTCAACTTGGATTTGGGTGTTAAATCGACATGGGAGATGAATCAGAAGTGGGTGGAAGGCCGACCAAAATCATAAATACGCCATTCTGAGGCGTGCGTGGCTTTTTGCATCCACAATCATGCATCAGGTGCATATGCACTTTTCTGGCGTTATTCGATTGCTGCACATGGGCGCGCTACCTTTGTATCCTTAGTGCATGCTGATTTTTTAACTAGTTGTATAGTTTTGTGCCCTTTGGAAATGAATTTTCTGGGTCATGGGTGAACTAATGAGTGTTTGAAGATGCTGGATTCTTGTAACCATTTGTGGATGAAATTCTAGTGATAATAGTATGAATGCTGCTTATTTTAAAAGTCTATTATTTAGGAGGGTTCCCAAATTTTTTAATGAATGTACTTATCATCTTATGTATGGAATCAGTGTGAAAGGGTTTTCCTATATATGGTAACATTTACTTCTTGCATACTTTGGATGCATATTATGTTATTTTTATGTTGATGAAGGGAAAGTATATTTTAAAATTTTGTCCTTCCCTTCGTAATTTTTTTAACATTAAATTTGGATCTAATTAATGATGTGAATTCATAAACATTAAATTTGGATCTAATTATTAATGATGTGAATTCATAATGGTACAATGTGGATACAAAATGTTAAATACATTCTTCTGACATTACTTGTGTATGTATGCCTATGTGTGAGTTTACAGAGTTGTGAAGTGATGCAGATTGTAATTATCAACATTGGAGATGCAAAGATTCTCATTTGGAAGAAAAATAAGCACGATACACCATAGTCGATCGATCCTCTTCTCTTAAAGACCGGAAAGACCTAAAATATTACTCCCACAAGAGAGGAGATCCATCCAAGGTGGATCACTCTATGTATTCCCCTGGATTCACTCTATGTAATCCCCCGGCTTCACGTTTTCGGGGAATGAATATTTTCATGTTTTCCAATCCTGTCCACCAACCTTTCTTCCCATGTTATCACTCATGTTTATTCTCTTTTAGGGGGATAAATATGAGTGATAACGTGACTGGAGCAATGCCAACCACTGACAATGATGTGAAGATGATAGAAAATTTTAATCGTCCTTTGAAATCTTTGGTTGTGACTAGAGAACATAAAGCAGGCTATACTCAACAACATGCAAGGATTCAAAAGGTAAGACATTATTTCTTTTTACATTTCAAAATGTGAATCTTGCTTGATAATTGATTATTCTGATGCAATTCCTTTCTGTTGAGTATGCTAATAATATCACTTGAGTTTGAAAACAATAACTTAATTGATTTGTTAATTCTTCATGCTAGCTTTTTGTTAATTCTGTAACTCCTTTAGTCATTATATTTCAAGGAATGTTTCAGTTAACTAAAGATTGTCA